>BHFT01014253.1:0-41777 GCA_004320025.1 Laticauda laticaudata
TTCGGGTATTATCCCACGTCATTGTAGTGCTTTTAAAGTTGTAGCAACGTTTCAGCAGAATCTCATCTGCCTTCATTAGGCTTATGTATTGAGTTTGTACATATGTTTGTACATATATATATATGTATGCTGAAACGTTGCTACAACTTTTAAAGCAGAACTATAATGATGTGGGAAAATACTGGAACAAAGCTGAATACCATATATACATATACATACATTCCATATATACATATTCATACACAGATATACACCTACATACATATACATGCATTCCTCATAATATGAAACACCAACATGTATGTGTGTATGTGTGTGTATGCACACACACACACATATACACAGTACATACACCTTGCTAATTAGTAAAAGTAGCTGCTGAGTTCACATGTGATCACTGCAAAGAAACACAGTTTCTAAGAGCTTTTTGATTTCCTTCCCTTTCTGCCTCTCCCCCTTTCCTTTCCTTCCTTCCTTCCTTCCTTCCTTCCTTCCTTCCTTCCTTCCTTCCTTCCTTCCTTCCTTCCTTCCTTCTTTTCTCTTGGATTTGGAAACTTGCACAGCTCAAAATCAACTCTGGGTGGCATACAATGTTAAAACAGACAAAAAGATATTCCAAGAAGATAGTGACACAGAAGAATCAACGATCTCCACACAGCCAAGAAGTCTCCAAGATCCCTAATATCCAAATTGGTTCAGGGGCAGGAAAAAAGATCAGCTTTTAAGATTTTTAAAAATAAAACAGAGGTAGGAACCGTTCTGGATATGTTCCAGAGCACTGAGAGTGAAGGCATAATTCCTGGATCCCATCACATGTTTTTAAACAATAGGATCAACTTTGTCAGACGAAAAATGCCTGAAGTATTTCATACTGCCTGGATCATAATGTCTGGGTTAGATGCAGCTTCTGAGTGGTCTTCAAGAGCACTCCCATGTAGAGATTGTTGCAATAGTCAAGATGCAAAGTGACCAAGAGGCAGTGATTGGCCATAGTGCCTTCCTGATCCAGAAAGGGGAGCACAAGATGAAGATGAAATTTGTGAGAAATCTTCACTGCCACATGGATATTTTTATCAGACAGACAGGTACATCCTAGAGAAAAATAAAAGAGTTAAAAGGTGAAAAACACCACCTGTTGCTCAGAGTTAAAAGTTATCAGAATAAATGTGACTATTAGGTAAACATGAGGATGAAATAGTAGAAACATAATTGCACTGGTTCTAGTAAGAAAATGACAAATGTACACCAATGAAAAGGATACTGCTTAATTTCTATAACAGATGAAAATGAAAATTTCTCAAGGGTAAATTTGAGTATTTGTCTAAATATATTTTTAATCATAAAAAATCTGATTTAAGGATTTGTTCTTTATCTATGTTATATCCTAACTTCGCATTAATGCCTGAAACCTAACAGAAGTTATCACTGACTTCTACATTGAAATTGTTCTGGACTCTAAGTGGTTCTATATTTGTAATTAATAAAAGAAAGGACTCACCAGGTGGCAGCACCTATTCAATCCTGTTTGAATTTGTTAATTTGGAAGGTGAACAGGATTAAGATTAGTTAGTATTTACAGGAAAGATCACCAGAGAATTTCAGGGAAGAAGAAACAATTCCAGAAGATTGCAATGATAAGTCACTTTTTAATTTTTTAGATGCTTTAATCCTGCCTTTATTATTTTTATAAATAACTCAAGGTGGTAAACATACCTAATCCTCTTTCCTACTCCTGTTTTCCTCACAACAACAACAACCCCGTGTGGTGACTTGGTCTAAGAGAGAATGACTGGTCCAAAATCACCAAGCCAGGGTTGGGCTTCAAAATTTTTAGCAAAGAATCCTCTACCCAGCTGCTGGGTGGGTGTAGCCATGGCAGGCATGGCCTTATTGGCCTCCTGCACCATGGCAGGAGAGCATTTTTGCCCTTCCTGGACTCTGGAAGCTCTCTGGAACCCGGAAACAGGCCAATTTCTGGCCTTCCTGCAAAAAGGTAAGGGCTGCATGTGGACTCCTGGGAGGGGCAGGATGGGCGGGGCAGGGCCAGCTAGGAGTGGGATTTGGGGTTCTTCAAACTGCATAGAATCTTAACTAGGGGCTCTCCTGAACCCCTGCAAACACCCAGCAGCCCACCTCCTGCACCAAGCTATGTTTCATGCCTAAAGGAGACCATAATTTACAGTCTCTTGTTTCAAGGTTAGTACTTTAACCACTACATCAAACTGACTCTCATAGTTCTACTTGGAAATATAGATATCAAGATAAAATCAATGCATGATGTCACCCTATTTGACCTGAAAATAACGATTACATTTTATAAAGTACATCATTAAAAAAATAGAAAGATGAACAAGTAAACATCCATATTTTGTACTTTTAATTAGTGCTATAATATTAAACAATAGCCCATTGCAGTCTTTACTAATTTGTACCAATGTCACAGTATAAACCTATAATTTAATTTAATAGCTCCACATCAGTGGCCAATGACTATAATTCATTCCAAAAAACTATTGAGGAACAGAGTTGAAGCCAACTGTTATGTCAATAAAAGCCGCAAAAATCTGCTTAATAAATCTAACTAGGAATTAATTTGCAATACATTTTAGCAAGCAATAGTTTATTGTTCTCTGAGTCATGAGATCAGTATTTCCTGAAGTAAATACTATTTTTTAGAAATAACTTAAACAATATGTTTTTTAAAAAACATAATTGTATCTATTTGAAATACTTTGGGTTTGTCAGTTTTAGCCTTTTCTCTGGTTTCATATCTTTCCTAATGTTTAGAAACTTTTCTTTAATACAAATTTCTGTGACTTTTTAAAATTATTTTTATACAACTTTCAGAAAAATCTATTCTTTTAAGAAACATTTTTTAATAAACAAATGAGATTTTTGTCTAGTTTTTTACGTACCCTGTTTCCTAAGCTTGTGATCTATAGAAATCCATGGTATTATTTTTAACACACTCAATCATAAGTTATCATAAAATAATTAAAGATGAAAATGATTTAATGCTGAAAAACCAATTTAATCTAATACAATTGAACCAGTCTTCATAGCCAGAATTTTATGGTTCATTGAAATAGAAATTAAATGTTCAAAGTTTTTATGGCAAATGACAAGAAAAAAAAATATATGGTGGATTTAACTTCTCAGGACAAGGTGGTTAGGATACTAAAAGATCCGTGGCTACAGGAAGTTTGGAAGCTTCTTCAGTTCTTCACATTTAGCTTCCAAACCAGGGTTACATTTAGACAATTGGTAATGAAGGTAGAACAGGGTTAAATCTGGAGAAGAAAACTGCTAATGGGACTTTGATGGGGTTTCCTGGTATTTCATCAAGCACTGATGCCCATAGCAAAGTATAGAACTGGATTTACTCTCAGATGAAAGGCAGGCTGTAAAGTAAAGAAACCCTTTTAAACTGAGATAATATAGACTTGGAATCCTAGCTCTATTAATACCTAAGTAGCAGAAATGTATTTGAGAAACTGTAGAAAGTAAAGAGTTTTTGGTCAAGTAGAGTTGTTTGATTTACTGTGTGAATATAAGTGAATAGAAATATTGGTCAAGTGTGTGATTGAGCTCAACTAACCTGAAGGAGTGTTCTGTACAATTTGCATAGAGCTGATAAGATATGAAATTGACAGATGCTAAATGGAATGTGATAGTGCCAGGGGTAAGCAATGGTGCTGGGAGAAAAGATCATGGGGATGACATTAAATCAGTGATGGGTGCTATAGGTGGAAAAAAGGATCCCCCACCTTAATGTACCTTCCTTTTAATTCAATTGCTTCAACTTTGGAGCCAAATGGCCATATAAGCTCTGGCTTCAGGATGCTGTCTCAGCAGGCATATGTGATAGAACAGCTCTTCACATAGAATTGGCCTTAAATGAACATGCCTGTTTGGCATCTATTATGATAATTTTGTCAAATATCTGATCTGAGTTTCATGTCCTGCTGCAGTCAGGACATTTGCAGAGTCATTCACAATATCTTGGCAGGAATCAATAGCATTGTCTAAAATACAGTTGAATATGAATACCTACAGAAGAAAATGGATTATGAGAACAAGAGCATGAAGTTGCTGCTAATGCACCAACTTAGTAGCAACCTTCAGAAATCCCTAATGACCATCTGGCTGTCACAAGTAATCCTGTCACTGATTGGCTACCCAAACACATTCTAGTTCTTTTATAGTTTGGAGCAGAAGAGATGTGATACGAATATGGAAAAAGTTGGCATGTTGTTTGCCATGATTTAATTCTTTTCTGGTCAGGCTTCATATGATAACTACCTTGGGATTCTGTATGAATGATAATCCTAATAAAATGGTCTGCCCATTGACTGGATTCTGATGATTTTCTGAGAGCACTTGCTGGAATCTCCTGATGATCTGATAGGCAGTTCCATCTCTTGTCTGTTTGATCTCTGCTATTAGGAGATAACTAGAACCAAGAAAAAGGTTGTTGCTGATCTTGAGTGGGAACTATGAAAGATGAAACCTCTGAAAAGACTCATAGGGCAATGATAGTGTAAGATTGAAAATAAATATGAACAAGCACTTGTACCTGGCCAGATTTTGATCTACACAGTGGTGATAAGAGCAGTGAAACTGTACACTTTTCAACTCCTATTGATTGGAAGGTGGGGGGGACAGAAGGAATATATTATATTTGCAGAATGTTTAGATGCTTTTGTGAATTTCTTTTCCAATGAAAACTCACATATTAGCTCAGGTACTGACACAAATGGGCAAAGCCTGTTAAGTGAGTTACCTGGGATATCTTAGAGTAAGGGAGTAGAACGTTTCTTTCCCATATATTACAGAAGGTGGTAACATTTTCAAAAAATATGCAGCTGAACAAGGATTCAAACCAGAGGTGGGATGCTACCGGTTCGGCCCGGTTCTATAGAACCTGTAGCTGCAACGAGCAGCTGACACTGAACCAGTTTGGTATTTGGCTCACCCACCTGTCCAGGATATAGGGTATCCTTTATTCCCTGCTTTTCCCTCCTCAGCTGCTTTGCGTGGCACAGCTGAGGTTGAAAAAGCAGGAAACAAGAGGTTGTTCAAACGCTGCACACCTGAGCGTGTTTGTCAGCTGCCCAGGTGGTACAGCTGATGATTTCTTGCAAAGGCTGCACACATGATTGTCCCCAGTTTGGAGAACTGGCAAATCGCTCCACTGGCTGGCCCCGCTACTCCCACTCGCTCCTTACCTGACATGTCATCTAGCTTGCCTGGTTTGGTAAATTGCTATTTTTCCTTTTTTTCCCCCTTCTCATCAGCTGTTTTGCTCTGCCAGGAGATTTAGATTAACTAGAAAGCAGGAAATCCTTGGAATTTTTGCTTTCTAGCTAATCTAAAAGCAGAGCTGAACCTTCCTTAGGACTGAAGCTTTTCAGTGTAGACTCAGGTAGTTGATTGCAGATAGATAGATCTCTAAGTGAATCTGTGATTCTGTGAGCAACTCTATCTGCCTACCTCTTTGCCTGCTTTGGGATAAAAGTTGCTCTTTTTTAAAATAAAAAAAATTCAATATTTACATACATGGTGTGTTGTGAGTTAATTTTGTGAGTTTGCTTGCAAGCAAATTTTACGTGATAGACTCAGATAGCTGATTGCAGATAAATAGATCTTTAAGTGAATCTGCCTGCCTGCTTTGCCTGCTTTTGGGTAAAAGCTGCTCTTTTTAATAAAAAAAAATCAATATTTACATAAACATTAATAATATTTACATACAAGCCATGCCCACACAATCACATGACCACCAAGCCATGCCCAGTCAGCAAGCCACACCCAATGAGTCACATGGCCACCAAGATATACCCACAAATTAGCCCACACCCACATAACCGGTTGTTAAGAAATTTGAATCCCACCCCTGATTTAAACTCAAGAATATTATAGGTCTCTAACATACAGAAGGAAAACAGCAGAGCCATCCTCCTCCTTCCTGAGAAACCAGACTGTGGAAAAAGAGAAAAGGAAAGTTGAATCAACTCTGTCAGTTTAGTTTGGTTGATAAAAGTTGAATTTGTCTCTTTGTATTCTTTTCATTTCAGAAAATAATAAACACAGGACAATTGTGAAAACATTACACTGGATAGTAAGATGATAAGAATCAGCAGTTGAGTATTCTTGTTTTCCTTTATTCCACTTATCCATTCTAGATTTTAATCTGTGGGCAAGGCCTGTCCCCTTTCAGTGATCTGTAATTCATCCTGATTACTTCTTCAGTTTAAAGACAGAGCATAAATAATAGGCTGGTATGAGGCAACTTAGATTCACCTTGACAAACAGAATTGTGCCACTTTGGACAAGATTTGCTTTTACAAAGATTTTCTTTTCCTTCTGTCTCCCATCTTCATTTACCAAAGCTAGAGGAAGTTTCTATGTAGGCCATTGTACTTAATCTGCAGTCTCTTAGGCTTCAGTGAGGATTAAGTAAAGGTAGATGAGTAAATTCTTTGGTGCAATTCACCAATGCTTGAGGATATTAATGCTGGAAAAGGTGAACAATCTTTCATATTGGCTACCAAAGCATTTAGAAAGCTCTTTAGAGAAAAGGATCAACAGATTCTGCAAAATATTTTGGGCATGTGATCTGAGGAAGACTGAACAACACCTTCTCCAGCAGCTCTCATCAAAGCATTCTTGGCACATGTCTAGGTTCAGTCCCTGTTATTTCCAGGTATGTTAGGCTGCTGCAGGTCAGTATTGACTTATCTGAGCTTGAAAGGTCTGTCAGCTTCTTAATCAGCTTTGCTTTCTCTCTCTTTTACCTTATTAAATTTCAGTTTTTATACTTTGATATAAAAAAGTGAGTTTGGTCATTTTGTCCAACTGATCCAGAAGTGTGGTAATGTAATTTCCTCATAATTTAAGTTGACAATAGTGCACAGCTGGTTAGAAAGTGGTCCATGCAATTTTCACTTGATAAAATCTATATTTATCTTAGATCATTTGAAATTATATCTGAGTAAACAGTAAATATTTGCTACTTTGTTGTTGAATTACATATAAGCTGATTTCATTATCAACAAAAAAAAAATACTGTTTCACATTCTTGTCTCTGTCTTTATTATCGTAGTTTGGAGGGGAAAGAATCTCTTGTGTATTTGATAGATAAACTATGTGCCATCAAGTTGCTGTCATCTCTTAGTAACCATATAGATATCCTCCATGATTATCTGATTCTAAACTTCGATTCTTTGAGTATTCTAGTGGTGCAATCTATCAGAAGGAGATTGGCAGAGCCGTAGGAAGAGATAAGAATGGAATTTGTCAGAGTCTCTATGTAGTCACAAGAGGTGAAGTCCAACCTCCCTTGAGTGCTGTTGAACTTTATATAGATTTACCCAGATGTATGAGAAGATTCCTGTGTATAGGCTTGACCAATAAAGCAATACATTGAATCCTTCAGTTGTGGGCCTGGTTATTCACGTCTGACAACTCATTGCCTCTGTATTGAGCCCATCCACCTTGGTTACTGGTTGTCCTTTTCTTCTATTTCTTCCTACTTTTTCCAGCATCAGAACCTTTTTTGCCTGGCCACCAGGTTGCTTCTTTCTGCTTCTTTCTTCTTCTAAGCGGGTTAGGAATGTGGCTGCCTTGGAGGGTGTGTGTGTGAGGGATCTCTGTGTTAGATCAGATCTCTCTCTCCCCCTCTCCCTGAGGACGGAGCTTAAAAGCAGGAATGTGGTTGCCTTAGAGGGGGTGGGGTTTGTAAGGGATCTCTGTGGGTTTGTGTGTGTGTGTCTCTCACACACACAAACAGAGAGAGAGGAGGGGTTGGATCATCTCTCTCTCTCTCTCTTTCTCTCTCCCACCAATGTCAGCAAGTCACCGTCAGTCAAAATTCATATTAGTCGTCCCCGGGATTTAAAATTATAAGTTTGATGATCCCTGAGGTCCAAAAGGTTGGCAACCTCTGTTCTATCTTAGTGTCACTTTCCAACTGTTCATCCAGCTTCTTCATAAAACTTCTGCACATGAATGGTTCATATATATGGAAACCTCTTCTGACAATTCCTACAGGTCATAAGAAATGCTGGCTAAGGCTTTCTTTCGTGTGCAAGTATATTCAGTGAAGCAACACAGCAACTTTGTTTTTCTATGTGAAAGCAAAAAGAGAATTTTGTTCCCAAAGTAATTGCAATGCAAAACAAAGGGATGAAATCGAAGTATGTACAATTTTTGAATACAAAATTGAACGTACTTCGATTCCATCCCTTTCTTATCTCATGTGATGCAAGAACCTTTGCAATATTGAAAATGGAAGATGTTACCTTTTTCTTCTTTTTTCAGAATTCATTCTGTATCATTAGCTGTACCAGTGATGGATCCCGACAGTAAAAAAAAAAAGTGTCGTATTGGTGCTATAATATATTGTAGGTACTGTAGACTATTTCCCTTCTGAAAAGAGTTTATTTCCCCAGTGTTTGCATTAGTATTTGAAACTCAACGCTCAAAAACAAATGTCCATCAGGGTCAGTATTAGCAGAATCAAAACTGCTTGTCTCTGCATTCTGCATGAGATTTTGCAACAATTTTTCATTTGGAATCAAACACATACACACACACATACACACATATACAATATTTAAAAATATTTAGAGATGTCATGAAAACAATTTGTACATACATTTTTTAAAAAAGTATTGTCTCCCACCTGCACACATAAATTTCATCATACATAATTTTGGAATATAAGATCTTGATCTGTTTAATTTTATCAAAGAATTTAACTAACCTACTGTCAATAGTCCTAACCACAAAATGTAATGCTTTGAGGACATTTGCCTGTCAAACATGATACAAATTAACAAAGCACTAAGTAATAATTAAAAGAGCCTAATAAACCGAAATGGAAGGTAATGTTTCAGGTGTTGTTCATAGTAAAGAAATGGCATAGCAGTCCAAAATCTCAGATCTGTTGATTTATGCAAAGGGCAAAAGGAGACAGGAAATTAAGTTGTTAGTCCTATAAAAAGTCTTTTTGAAACTGAGAAATAACCGCTATTGGAGATGTTTCCACAGATAGTAGACCCTGATATGGATTTTTCGGTGTGTACTTTCTATGCTTATACATGGATCAACAAAAAAGTGATGGATTGAATCCACTAACACTCAAACAAAAGATCTTTAAATACTTTGTTTCTAACTCTTTCATTGTATCAAACCCTCCTGGAGACAGCCTGTTCAGCAAACAGCCATCATTCATTTTATTCCTAAGAAAGTCCTTCTCTCCACTGCTTTGTTTCACAAGGAGTATTTCCTTTGAGTTTTCTCAGTGGCGAAACCTCAAGGGAGTATGTTATACTTAAAGCTCACTCAGAATCAATGGGATGATTTGTCTAGAAACTGGAGCCTTTTGGTAAGTCTATCAAAGTTTGGGAATTTGAATGAGAGAAAGACAGAGAGATAGGAAAACAAAATGGAACAACAAACAACAAACCTGAAAAGGAGGTTATACCCCCATTCAGTAATGTACACAAAGAACAGTGGCAGAAAGAAATAGCACGTAACCTAAAAAGAATAATCCATTAAAAAAAGATTACATGAGAATCACTTCTTTTTTTTTAAAAAAAGAATTTTTATCTTTAAGAACAAACATACACATACAAAACATGAAAACATTAAACCATCTCCCATTTTATATACATACAGTGTGTCAGTTGGTTACAAATCTTTTGTGCTATTCTTTTGTAGTCATTTACTTACAATGTATATCAATTTTCACATTATCAAACTAACATATGCTTATATATTTATCAGTTATTAATCATCGATGACTAAACTATTTATTCATCATTTCATACAAGATGTTCCAAGTTTTATTTTAAAATTTATGTTATTACTTTCAACCAATGGTTATATTACCACGTCTTTTTGTCCAACCATTGATAAAACAAATCCCATATCATATAAAATTGTTTATCTTCTTGTTCTCTAATTTCAAATGTCAATTTACTCATTTCAGCACAGTCCATAATTTTCTTATAACTTCTTTATCATTTTTACCAATTCTTAGCAAATACAATCCTAGCGCTGTTAGTACCATTTACAATCAAATATTTCAACTCTTTGTTGTATATTTCCGGTATCATTCCCAATAAAAAAGATCTCTGGTTTAAAGTTGATATGTTGTTTTAAAATTCATTTTTTTTCCAACCATGTATGGATTTTAGTCCAATATTTCTTTGCGTCCAAGCATGTCAACCACATATGGTAATATGACCAGGTATCTGATGACACTTCTAACATTTATCCCGATTTATTCTTAAATATTCTCGCAAGTCTCGTCGAGGTTAGATGCCACCTGTAAAAGATCTATACAAATTTTCTTTGTATGCAGTTGACATTGTCATTTTATAAATTTTGAGACACCATTTTTGGCATTTTTCTAAATCAATCCATATCCAAAATTTTTTTCCAACCAAGCAATCATCGTGTCTTTAACTTGTTCCTCCTCCAATTTAAATTTTCATAAATGTCCATAAAGTTTTTTTCATTACCTTTTCATCCAGTACCCATCAAAATCTTATCTAAGTCAGTCAACTTTATCATAAATACTTCTGTTTTAAACATATTTATCAAATCTAGACTGTATTTGCAAATTGAAAACCAATACATTTTTACACTTTTGTTCTTCCAACACTTGCGTAGATTTAAGTTCACCCTTTTCATTCAATATCTCACCATATTTAATTGTTTATCCTTTTTATATATTATTGATATGAAAAAGCTTCATTGGTAGATATCCATAGTGGAATTTTTAAATAATATTGTCTTTTAATCTTCTTCCAATTCAAAAACAATGCTCTTGAATATAATGTCTTCTAAAATACCCTGGTGTTTTAGTTCTCTTGTACCAAGGAAGGCATACCATCCCAACAGCAAGTCGTACCCATCTAAGGTCAATAGCTTATTGTCCTTAATGTTATCCATTCCTTACCCAAATCAAATTTGTTGCTTGGTAATACAACTCCAGTTAGGCAAGGCAAACCCTCCTCTTATTCTTGCATCTTGTAGCAATGTTAATTTTATTCTTGCTTTTTTGCCCTGCCAAATATATTTCAACACACTTCTATTTAAATGTTAACAAACTCCTTCCCTAGTTTGTCTGGAATAAATATAAAATTCTAGGCAATTACATTCATCTTAACTGTAGATTTCTCTCCCAATCAATGATAATTGTAAGTTTCCCCATTTTGTCAAATCTGTCGCAATCTGCTGTTTGAGTTTAAAATATTATCCGTCCTTCAGTGTACTACATCTTGATGTAATGTATATCCCTAAACACTTAACCTTATTTGTGACCTGTATTTCTAAAAACTTCTTCCAACTCTTTCTTTCATCTTACTAGCATATTCTTTGTAATATCTTTGTTTTATCTTTGTTTATTTTCAAACCTGCTATATATAACTTCCATATTCTTCTATTTTTTCTATTCATTTTGGTGCTGTTTCCAATGGGTCTTCGAATATAAATACCAGGTCATCTGCAAAAGCTTGCAATTTATACTCTTTCTTTTGATTTTCATTCCTTTTATTTCTTTATCTTCTCTGATATCGTCAAAGGCTTTTTGTGTGGTCAAGAACATCAAAGCCATTTGCTTCTCAGGATGTGCCTCAAAATATTCCAGAGTATCCAAAATAATTCCTCACATTGTCTTTGATTTGTCTCTTTGGCAGGAATTCATTTTGATCAGTACGGATAAAGTTAATCAAGTATCTTTTTAGTCTTTCTGCAAGATTGAAGCAAAGATTTTATAGATTGAATTTAATAGGGATATAGGTCTGTAATTTTTAACTTGCTGCAGGTCTGTATCCTCCTTCGGTATAAGTGTAATGTATTCTTTCTGTCCATGTTTGGGTATTTTTTTCTTTAACATAACCTCATTCATAACTTCTAATAGGTGAAAATTCAGTATTTCCTGAAAGGTCTTGTAAAATTCTGCTAGTAAGACATTCTGGACGTGGTGCTTTTCCAACATTCTGTTTTTTTTAAACTCTGTTAATTCATCATTGTTATATTCCCTTCCAGCATTGTTTCAATACCTTTAGGTATCCTAGGTAAGTTCGCTTTCTGTAAATATTGCTTAACTTTTTCTTCTTGAATATTCTCTTGAAAATACAATATCCAATGGTAATCTTATATATATTTTTTTCTTCTCATTTCTATAACATGTATGTCCTTCTTCATTTATTAGTTGGCTAATCCTTCTTGATTCTGTCTCCTTTCAATTTATAGACTTGCCATCTGCCTGGTTTATTTGCATCTTCCAAGTAATTCTGCTTAGTGTTTTTAATTTTTTTGTGCTAGTTCCTTTTTCCATTAGTCATTTTATGTTTAATTATATTATTTTTTTTTTAATGTCTTTTTTTTGCGGGGACTTCTGTAAGTCTTTTTTTTCCAGTTTTTTATAATCATCCTCTAATATTTTGAAAGTCTTTTTCTGTTTTATATTTCTTTTCCTTGTATAGTTTATTATCAAGCCTCTTGTGTCAGCCTTCATCGTGTCCCAGAGGTTCTGTAGAGATGTATCCCCTTTTCTATTTTCTTTAAAGAAGAAAGCAAGTTCTTTCTCTATTTTCTGTTTAAAATATTTTTCTTTTGATATCATATTGTTTAAGGTCCATCAGGATCTCCTCATGTATCCTCTCCAAGAAACTGTCACTGGGTTATGATCTGCTCAAGGGCTTGTTTCTATTTCCATCTCTTGTATACTAGCCAGTAGTTCTGCTGACATCCATATCATTAATGTCTATTCTAGACCATGAAGCATGTCTGTTTGAGTAAAAGATGTATTGCTTACTCTCCACATTTCTCTCTCTCCAAGCATCTTTTAAGTTGAATTCTTCTGTTATTTGAAAAAAGAATTTCGGTAATATCTTCCTAGCTTTCTTTGTTGGTTTCTGCATTTGTAATCCAACCAATCATTAACTATTCCATTGAGATCTCCCATCGTACAAATATTAACATAGTCCAATTCAATTAGTTTCATATGTAATTTCCTGTAAAATTCTTCTTGGTTATCATTTGGAGCATAAATTGCAATTAAAAGTGTTTAACATTATTGTCCATTATTTCCACCATCAAAATCCTTCCATCGACATCTGTATAAATTAATTCTGCCAAAATTGTGTCTTTAATATATAAAATCACACCTTTTTTTAAGATTGTGCCAGTGACATAAATAATTTCCCTAACTTTTTTGTTTAAGTATATATTCATGTTGTTTTTTTAATATGTACTTCTTGTAAGCAAATTATATCAAATTTCAATTTCTGTAGTTTATGAAATACTTTCTTTACATGAGAATCAATTCTAATGGATTCTTTAAGGTTTAATTTTACTGATCTGTGATGGTTTCAGCCCACAATACAGATTGACAGGTTTAAGGTTTTATTGATAAGTCAGATGCCAATTTTCCCTCAATTCTTTCACATTTGAACACCTTGGGATGGGAATTTTTTCTCCAACCACAACAATTTTAACTCTTGATGTAATGAATGTTTAATCCTTCACCTACATTGCCTTTAGGTATTGGAGTGCAATTAATTTTACTACATGTAAAAAAACCCTGTTGAATAGTTGGAAATAATGTTTTATGAAATCAAGTTTAATCTTCAGGTGCATAAAACCTTTTTTCAGGTTTAAGACAGAGGCATGAAAATATT
This sequence comes from Laticauda laticaudata, assembly GCA_004320025.1. Classification (NCBI taxonomy): domain Eukaryota; kingdom Metazoa; phylum Chordata; class Lepidosauria; order Squamata; family Elapidae; genus Laticauda; species Laticauda laticaudata. The sequence continues at coordinate 13,698 of BHFT01014253.1, forward strand.
TTTAAATCATTCAAAAAGCAAAGGTATCTATGCTGGTAATAAGAAAAATGGCAAAATTCCTGTTTTGTGCAATACTGTTAATAGCTTAAGCAAAATTACACAATATAGTATGGATGTACTAAAACTCAGATGTTTGCTTTTAAAAAGAAAATAATATAAATTAAAAACAGTAATGCACATAAATAGTTAGGATGTGTATGTATGTAGCATCCATTAATATTTATGGAGAAAAATGAATAATTTTAGGTCCTCCATCTATTTTTTTTTACAGTTTGCAAAATGGGACTTGTTCTTTTCCTAAGTAGGGTTATAAAAACAGTTATAAACAGTTAAAAAAAGAGTTAGATTTCTTGAACTCAGATTCCAAAAATAAGCTCTCATCCTACAAGAATTTAGACTGTTTTAACAGCATGCTTTTCGGAAGACTCCTTCATATACATTACAAATGTTCTAAAGGACGTAAACTAAAACTTCAACGTATTCAAATTTTGTAAAGCACTGTTGCACAGATTTCATGCTGTTGGGAGATTGAGAAAATCACCTCAAGACTTGGGATAACAGGCATTGATTTTATTTTCTTCCACTGTGAATGTGACACAGAATTTGGTGGTGTGGTTTAGCCTAAGAACTGAAATTAAAGGCCTGCGCTCTGGAAGATTTCAGTGACAAATAGCATAAACTGGCATGGGTGTATGTGGATCTACCAAGGATTGATGCTCCTTTTGGAAGCAGCTGTTTCTTCAACACCTCCTCCCACTACTCTGTTTATATTGTTTTCTTATAGCAAATAGTGTTTACTAGTGCTGTGCAATATTTTAGATTTGATTTAGAAAAGGTACTTTGGAATACAAGGGTAGTCTCCTTGAAGCTCTTATGGAATCATAAAAAAAAGATGTGGCTGCTATAATGAATTATCAACAGTTGTTTCATTTACAGTGTTCATTTACCCTTTTGAACAAAATCTGAAGCATTTTACAACACTATATATGATGGGTTTGCATCAAGCAACAGAACGTAACTTTGATATTGTTCCTGTAGATATGATGCTGCTGTTATTTTACTGAGTTTAAGGCTAGACATGCTTAGAATACTTTCCCTCCCTCCCTTTCATTTTGTTCTAAGATTTCAGAAATGTCAAGGAACATGTAAAGCATTAAATGGCATGGGAGGAGCAGAGGAAGATAAATGTCAATTGTGTTTAGAGGCTCAACCATTAATTCAACAGTCCAAAATGGAGCCCACTTAAATGCCAATTTCAGGGAAGAAATGGTGAACTAAAGATGGGTATGCTAAAAGCAGAGCCAATAGCTGCAACAGAGTGAAGAACCAACAAATAGACTGGCTCTTTGTCATTTCTCTCTGGCCAAGAAGGAGTTGAGATCACCCACAAAAGCACCGGACACCTGCTCCTCATGAACATACTATAAGGCAGCAATCTTCAGCGGATTTCGAGCTTTGGGAAATGAGGAATAGCTATCCTTTTGCTCATACTAGAGTCAGCACCTTCAAACGGACATTTGGATTCCCATTGATTGCAAGACTCTGTCCCTGTGGTTCAGGAGAGGTGGAGACTGGGTCTCCTTTGTTGTTCCTTTGACACAGAGATTAGGAAAAAGCATATTCTGCCAATATTTGCTAGGTATTCTGGCCGTTCCAACATTTAACTGCAGTGGCTGCTTAAGGATGAACAGACTATAACTACAGCACAGGTGGCTAAATTCTGCACAGCAACAGTGGGGATTCATTGGAAACATGTGTCTAATCCACCATAGTTATGTCATATAACAAATGTGGCAAACCCTTTGCACTGCTTATTCCTTTCCCTTTTAGTATTAAACTGACAACGGACCACACATTTTATGGATTGTAATTTTAGTATAGTTAGACCATGTACAATTGGCAGACTGGATTTTATCATAGATTTTAATTGTTCCTTATTATTTTATACAAGAATTTTTAACTGTATATTTACTGAGTGTTTTTATTTGTTCTGGTTTTTGGTGTAGGACTAAATTGAACTGAACTCTTCTCTCTTTTTTTTCTATTATTATTTTCCTTTTCTGCACTTTCTATTTTTTCTTTTCTTTTTTGAATTTGTATTAGTGTTTATACATTTATTATAACAAATAAAATAACTTACATGCACGTGGATTAGTATGTTGATAGCAAAGCCTTGAAATTAGGTGCCACTGCCACTAGTCACTGCTCTGCGCTGCTCTTTCCACCCACTGTTTCCTCTGGAGCTTTGAGTACAATAGTCAGTTATAATGTTGAATGATTTTCTCTTGTTGTTCCTCTCTCCTGGCCCTCTGTTACACAGAGACATACATAAAAAAGCAGAGCAAGCAAGTTTTAAAGACATTTGTCAATATTAGAAGCAAACAAGTGTCCCAGAAGAGAAGAAAAGTAGGTAGTGGGAGCTGAAGTTGTGATGCCTGTTTTCCTTGCCAGTAGCTGATTTCAGTTGTATTTATCTTTCAGCCATACAAACACCACAGCCTTGCCATACAAACACATCTCCCTTGCATACAGGGAGATTCAGGAGACACAGGCAACTTAAGTGACAATGATTTCAGGAGATCTAATCTCAGCAGGCTGCCATAGATTGCATGATTTTGTCTAACCATGGGTTTTCAGAGAAAATACTTATATATTTTCAATGAGCACTTATGGAAAAAGGCTGGCTGCAGTAGAAATTTGCTAACTTGAGTTAGGGCACAGTATGCAAGAATCAATTATTCTACAAAGCTTTTAAAGTGAGCACTTTACATTATTACATTATTAATAGCCACTTGAAAGGATGGAAAGCACCATAGTATGTCTGTCCTGTGTACCAAAACATAACAGCCTCCTGCAACCTAACAATTTAAGTAGAAGAAAACTTAGAAGAAGGTTTAGTCTCTATCACTTATTATCACACCTGACAATTTCATGGTGTGTGTTAAACCTTTTAATCTACAGAAAGTAGCTTCAGAAAGTTAAACAAATACATTAGAAACTTTCCATGTAGTTTGGGGTTTATCATCACTGACCTAAACCACCAGAGCTGTGATGGGGCAGAATGGTTAGAATGTGGTATTGCAGGCTAATTCTGCCGACTGCCAGCAGTTTGAGGGTCACCCGCTCAGGGTTGACTCAGCCTTCCATTCTTCTGACGTTGGTAAAATGAGGACCCAGATTGTTGGGAACAATATGCTGACTCTGTAAACTGCTTTGAGAGGACTGTAAAGCACTATGAAGCAGTATATAAGTCTATTGCTAAGTGCTATTGCTACTCTGTCCCAAAAATATGTGGGGTTTGGAAACTGAACAGGTTAAGTCACATTCTATTTCTATGAACCACACTAGATAGTCTGGCTCAGAAATAATGGAGATGTTTGCTGATCTGCTTCCAAATATTGGACTAGAGTCACTTGATTGACTTGGGCAGCTGTAGAAATTGAATGAATTAATTAATGAAATTATTGTGTTTCCCAGCAGTTAAATAATATTTCAGCCATCTTTCCCTAGATCAGGGGTGTTAAACTCAAGGCCTGAGGCTCAGATCGACCCACTGGGTTCTTAGATCTGGCTTGTGGGGCTGCCCTGGAAATAGCAAAGGATCATCCTGCAGTGCCTTTGCTAGCAAAAACGTAGCTTGAGAGGACCACAGGCAACCCTTCTATACTCCTATACTTTGCTGGCAGAGGATTGCAGGAGGCCATCGCATCCAAAAATGGAGCTTGGGAACCCTTTTTTTTGCTGACAGAGCACTTAGGCCACCACAGGCACCCCAACATGAGTGACATCAAGCTGGCCATGCCCACCGTGGCCACACCCACCCCAGGTATCCAAGGTAAAAAAAAACCCTGATGTGACCCTCAATGAAATTGAGTTTGATACCCCTGGCCTATGTAATGGTTCTTACATATTTCCATTAAGGTCACCTCCTTTACTCTCTTTATGATATTTTGCAGTATTTCCTTTAGAGCGGTTGTCCAGTCCAGTGGTCGCCAACCAATGGGCTGGAGACCACTGGTAGTCCGTAAGAATATTTTGGTGGTCCACAGAGAAATGTCAACCCCAAAGCATTCCCCCCAAGCAATTTTTCCAGGCTGTGCAGGAAAACAAGGCTTGCGTCACTTGCATTGCGAACAACCCAAGGTAGTGAGGGGAGAGGGGAAAGTCTGGAGGGAGGGAACATGCCCCACTCGCCCCAGGGACCTGGCCTGGCCACCAGGCTACTTCTTTCTGCTTCTTCTTTCTTCTGCATTTGACTGCATGCAAGGAAAGCAGCAAATGTCTTTTCTCTCTGCCCCAAACTCCACCAGAAATGAGTCTTTGAGATCCTGCAAGGCATCCTGCTCCAAGAGGCTGCGCCGGTGCAACTTTGTGACTCTCACAAAGACTCATTTCTGGTGGAGTTTTGGGGAGAGAAAGAAAGACTTCTGCTGCTTTCCTTGCACGAAGCCAAAAGTCTCTCTCTCTCTCTCTCCCCCCCCCCGAGAATGGAGCTGGAGATGGTATCCTGTGATCCCAAATGAAGAATGATTGATTGGTAGGAAAATTGGGTGGGGAATTTTCTTCCAGACTTTTTTGGGTATTTTCCCAGGGTCTCTGGTGTACGGGATTTAAAATTATGATGGTTTGGTGGTCCCTGAAGTCCAAAAGGTTGGCAACCCCTGGTCCAGTCAGTTCCCCGTTAGTGGTAAACTCCCAGCCCATGTCATTTCTTCCCTCCACCATCCTGTCCCCATTTCCCTCTCTTTGATAACCAGGAGTGCAACAGAAATCCATGGATACCTCCAGATTCTGTTATGTTTCAAACTATTTGTAACAGAGGTTTGTATTTTATAATAAATAAACAGAAAAATGACAGTAATGAAAAGAAAACTGTGCCATTAGACTCCTTGTTATAAGAAGTCTTGCATTTTGAAACAAGGGTCAACCAAACTTTTGGAACTTTTTTTTTGGAACCAAAACTTTTGCTTTTGGAACCCGAATCTGGTTTTAGGATTTTAGAATTTTTCCCCCAGTTTAGTATTTATTTCTTCCTGTCTTGTTCTGTCCCCTTGAATCTAACTTTGATTCTTATTTCCTCCCTCTTTACACTCGAATGTTGACCTTTAAATTCTTGGCTTTTAATATCTTTTTCTCATAGATAATTTCCCCCTTTCTTAAGGACCCTATAAATTTATTTGTTTACAAGTTTTCTTTTTAATGTCCTTATGGTTGTGGCTCATAGTTTTGATGTGTGCAGGCACAACTTTGTACATCTCTTAGGTCATTTGAAATATGGCTGAATAATTTGATATTATTAGTATGTACTATTTGATGTATGAATTATAGTAGTGTTGCTTTCCTTTATGGATGTAAATATAGTTTTGGGTTATAGCCATCCATAATTGCAAATTATTGTATTATTTTGTTTAATCCAATTCACCAAATATTTTATTTTTTTCTTTTTCTAAGTTAAAGTCTACAAAAGTTTCATTTTTTTGGTACATTGCTAGACTTTTATACACTTAACTCTATGTTGTTTATTATTACACTGCATTCCTGTAAGAGCTGAACTTGAAACAAGAGATACTGTTCATGACTCCATCATCAGATAAGTGGAAAAATTTAGTAGGAAGGCAGAATTCACTGTTCACAAAGAAGATTAATACTTATCTCAAGTTTCCCAAAGGCACTTGAATGACATGGCAGACTTTGGGAATAATATTCAATCAACTAAGAGTTAGAAATTAATATTTTAGGGCTCCATGAGTATCCTTATGTTTGATAGAAACCAAACAAAGGTAGTCCTTGATCTACAACTACAGTTGAACCCAGAATTATGGTTATAAGTCATTATGTTTATAAGTCAAGGTATCCTTGTGACTAGAAATAATTTTCCAGCCTTTTTTGTGATGGTCATTAATCAAATGTTGCAATAATTAAGTGAATCCATTTATGTGAATAGTGATTTTTTTTCTTGAAATTAGCGAAAAAACATTACAAATCATAGTCATATGACTGCAGAACACCATGAATGGTCATGAAACTGATCTGGCCAGCATGCCATCATGTGACCATGGGGGGAGAGGAAATGGCATATCCATTTATGATGGCTGGGGCTGCTTTATTATTTTATTATGTATGACTCTCTCTTTTATTAGTTTTATTGTTTTTATATGATTTTTTTATATTCTTGTAAGTTGACTTGAGCTGCCATGCACGAATAGGTGCCAATATAAATCTTATAAATAAATAAATAAAATAAAGCATCAAATTCCATGTTTGTCATAATGACCAGGTATGAAGGTGTTAGTGTCCTGATTTAAGGATTTTTTTTGCTGCCTAGGACATAAAATCATGCCATGAGTAAAGGAAGTATGAATTCTTCTTTGTATCAGACAAATTTACAGGCCATTTGTCCATCAGCTGAAGCTAAAGTATAAATGGTTCATGAAGTAAGACGATCACAAGCCTACAAGCAAGACAACAAAAGAATAATGAACAGGAACAAATTCAGTGCTTTCAAGTGGCTAAATTGAAGTATAAAACTACACTTCATTGAAAGGTTGTGTCAGGACCTGAAACAAGCAATTTATGCTGGAAAATCCTTAAATTACACTGAGTTGAAGCAGTTTCCCATAGAAAAATGGACCTAAATTCCTTCACAATGAGCACCAATTTGCAATTGGTCAAAGTTATGGTAGTTAAACATGGGTCAACTATTTAATGACTACAACAAAATATTAAAAAGGGTAATTACATTTTCACTGTGATATATTGGTAAATGTATTTGGATGAAATAAATGAAACAAGCAGTACGCTTTGTTGTTATTTCTTAAGATTTCCTTTATATACCAGAAAACTGGGTATGAAACTCTTGTAAGATTCAGTGACAAAGAAATGTAAAGATTCAAGGAAAGTGATATTTTCCCCTAGAATTATTTAGTAGTCATGCCTACAACCTAAAGCTGCGGTTTCCTACAAAATATGGCACTGTAGGAAAACTGCTCAAATTAATTTCCTGCAGTGGTCTATAATAATATTGTCTGTTCTTTAATGACAATATCTGTCATTACTCTATCTGGACATTAAGCTTCTGGTCATTTTAATGTAAGGCATAAATCAACCAGTAAGTTGCAGCACTTTCTGGCTTTAGAATTGTGTAGTATCTGCGTAAATACAGAAATGGGCTAACACCATGAGGCCCTATGGGCTAATTTTAAAGCTTCTGGACATAAGATCCTTTAATTTAAGATCATCTATCTCAGTTTCCTACAACGTAAGATTTTAAGAGAGAGAAAGAAAAGGGAAAAGGAAGTGCTAGACATGTTTCAATCCTTCATATCTCTGGCTAGAAGAATTCAGAAGGAGATTTAGGACTGCCCAGATGATGAAAACAACAGTAGAAATTCTACCACTTCTGTACGTGCATTGTAACATTGCATGCATGTACAAAAGGAGAAGAGCTTGAGTTGCAACAATATAATCCTGTTTTTATCATTTGAAGAAAGGATTAGATCCTCTGGATCTCTCTGGCCTTATGAACTGCTTGATTAAGCTCCATCCATCAGATTCCCCGAGAAAAGGTGATCTGACAGGAAAATTGTGGTTTACCAATGGCATTCATAAATATTTTTTCTTCTAACTTTCAAACATTGGGACATACAGACCTATTATATAGAAGAAGATTTAAAACTTAAAACTCTTGTTATTAATAACTTATTGCTATTGAATTGTTTATATTCCATTATATGTTATTTCCTGGTGTGTTTTTTTGTAAAAAAATCATTTTGTTATGATTTTATCCATGACACTCTATTCCTAACCTGGTCTTTCAGGTTTTCTAATAGTACACTCACCACCGCTGTAACTAAGCCAATCCATCTAATTGCTGGTAATCCTCTTCTGATTTCTTCTACATTTCCTAGCATTAGAGCCTTTTACAGAGAGGTAGATATTTGTATAAGGTATCCAAAGTAAGATAATTGGTGCCTGCTCCATGCAGAGAAAGATGAAGCAGCCTTTCCCTAATAGGTATAAGAGTATATTCTTGATGTAGATAGTCGGGTGTTTCAGTTTGGCAAGATTCTGTCTATAGATGTGGAACAATAAAGAAATATGCAATAAAGAATCACCACCTGTCTTTCCTGCTTTTGGGGGTCTGACATTTTCATGGTCTTATGGCTACTCTAACAAGTCTAAGTCTGCAGCATATTTCTTTACTGCTTGTTCCTTTACTATTAGTGGTTTATCCTAAAAGCTATCCACCACTTAAATATCTTCAATGCCAACTCTAAAGTTGGTTGTTATACCTGTTTTCATTAGTTGGATCTCCTTTATATTTAATTTTGGTGCCATTGTTTTGGTGTTCTTTTTGACTTTTAATACTAGAACTTGCATATCCTTTTCATTGGAAATTTGGTAGATAAATGTACAATTCTTGTTTAGAATTGTCAGCTGTTTAGTTATAATTGTAAGTTTATGACTCATCAAAAGGATCATTGCCATATTTATAACTTCTGAAGATGTCAGTATTTGAATCAGCATGAGAAAAAGGTAACTGCTTGTTGCATTAGACTGTTCATATTTGAGATTGGAAATGAGATTTGTGTATAAATATTTTAAAATAAGTTGTTGAGAAACATGGATTATAGATTCTCGGTAGAGCCTCCATTAATCTCCAGTGATGCTTGGATGGAATTTAAGCTCTTATTGAACAGTGATTTTGAGCCAAATGTATCAGTCCTATCAACAATTTTGTATCTTAAAAAGAGAACTGCTGAATTTCTCCTTTTTATGCTGCACCGGACAGAGTATAGATTGTTAATCCCTTGGGATCCATATTATTAAAGAGAGATTAGAGAATAATTTCAGGATATAAGAAAGTCATACTAGTGCAAATATTCTTCCTTTCCAAACATTGGTTCTATTAACCCTCAATTATATTAATTACATTGATTGTATATTTGGGCTACATCATCTTCCTGGGTTAGGAGGCCCCTTTCTATGGTAGCTATGTATTCATGAAGAGATGGAGGCTATGGCCACAGTGATAAATAAATAAATAATTTAAAAAAAACATTAATTGGTATTTTACTTTCTATTCTCATTCTAAAAAGCTGATGGATTTGGTTGTTGATTTTCAGGTGGTAAACCTTTGATGTTCTTTCTTTGATCTATACATACTTAGGGTCATCTAGACAACCGTCCCATGACAATGTTATTCAATTTCTTTTCTCCACAGTTCTTTTTCTTGTTAACGTACAAATACTTTCTCCTGTATAGCTAAGTCTGTATTTCCTCCTGCTTTATCTATGTAACAGTGTTTCACGAAAGGCTATATTACACTTATTTCCATCCCCCTACCAATTGGCTCAGTGGCTAAGATGCTGAGCTTGTCCATCAGAAAGGTTGGCAGTTCAGTGGTTTGAATCCCGAGTGCTGTGTAACATAGTGAGCTCCCATTACTTGTCCCAGCTTCTGACAACCTAGCAGTTTGAAAGCATGTAAAAAATGCAAATCGAAAAATAGAGACCACTTTGGTGGGAAGGTAACAGCATTCCATGTGCCTTTGGTGTTTAGGCATGCCAGCTACTTGACCATGGAGACGTCTTCGGACAGTGCTGCTTCTTCAGCTTTGAAATGGAGATGAGCACCGCCCTCTAGAGCTGGAAATGACTAGCACATATGTTTGAGGGGAACCTTTACCTTTACCTTGTCAACAAATAAAGTGCACACTTGGAATAGGGTGTTTATTTGGATTACTCTCCATCCTCTCACAACCATTTCGGAATCTATACAAAAGAAAGTATTTATAAATCACTAGTACCAAAGCCATGTGTCTGCAGCCTTCTCATAGCAGTGTACATCAGACAATTTTTAGCAATGTCTCAGAAGATTCCTCAGATCTGATAGCCAGACTGGTAATGAAACAACCCTGCTATTGTAGGATAACACTGACTATAAGATTGCTATTGCCAGCCCCACCAGATAGTTCAGAGCAGCAAATCAACACCTAGAATTAGAACTAGAATAGAGTAGAACTGTAGTCTATATTGAGATTGGCAATAAGAACAGAATCATGAGGTGTATTTCTCATTTTTCTTAGGGCGTATTTCTCATCTTTCTTACTTTCTCATCTTTCTTTCTTTCTTTCTTTCTTATTAAGAGGGGTGTTGACTGAACTACTTCCAAATATGATCTTGCTTCCTACATAAATAATGTTTTAACTGTTTTTTTCCAGGTAATAGTTATTGATCTTTTTGTCAAACCCATCTTTCCTATTCTGTACAGCTGCACGCATTAGGAATAAGCTTCTGGGTTCAATTCAGAGTGTTGGGAAACTAGCATCCAATTATATTGGGCAACACCTTGTAAAGGTTCATTCTAGTTATCTGATTTGAATATCTTAAGTGTGCCTATTGAGATTTTTTTGCTCTCCAGGAAATCCTTGGGAACTGGGTTTCTTTGTTGGAGCTATCATGCTGGAATTTGCTTCCAGCAAAGGAGCTATTCTATAGTATTCATTGCCAGTGGGCTGGGGACCCACTCATGGTCCATGAGAAAAATTTAGTGGTCCGTAGAGAAATGTCACCCTCAAAGCACCCCCCAATGCAATTAATCCAGGCTGCACGGGAACACAAGACTGCTCCACCCACATGGCCTGCATGAACACAAGGCTTGCATCGCTTGCATTGTGAGCAACACGAGGTAGTGAGGGGAGGGGGGAAAGGGTGAAGGGGGGAACTTGCCCCACTCGCCTCATGTACCTGGCCTGGCCACCAGGCTGCTTCTTTCTGTTTCTTTCTTTTGCTTTTGGCTGTATGCAAGGAAAGTTGCAAAAGTCTTTCTTTCTCTCCCCCAAACTCCACTTGAAATGAGTCTTTGGGACCCTGTAAGGCATCCTGCTGCAGGAGGCTGTGCCGGTGTGACAAGTCTCATAAAGACTCATTTCTGGTAGAATTTGGGGGAGAGAAAGAAAGACTTCTGCTGCTTTCCTTGCATGAAGCCAGAGGTCTCTCTCTCTCTCTCTCTCTCTCTCTTTCTCTCTCTCTCCCCACCCCCCCCGAGAATGGAGCTGGAGACAGTATCCTGTGATCCCAAATAAAGAATGATTGGTAGGAAAATGGGGTGGGGAATTTTCCTGCATACTTTGTTTGGGATTTTCCCAGAGTCTCTGGTCTGTGGGATTTAAAATTATGAGTTTGGTGGTCCCTGAGGTCCAAAAGATTGGCAACCCCTGCTCTTTAGCACTCTTTGTATTACATTCAACCAGGCAGTGAAAAAGTTCTTATCACACTATACCTTTGGTCCTACCTGATGACTTTGATCCTCATTAATTGTGGGTGTGCATGTCTTGCTATATATTACTTTGTTTGTTTTCTATGTCTTGCTTTATGTACATTGCCTAGGATCCTCTAACACTGCAATTGAATTAATAACCAAAGTGAAACATGTTCCACTTGATATTCCTAGAACTAGAGTAAATGTTGCCATTCACTATAACGGACTTTATGCAACTTTCATTCTGAAGACAATTGCTCACATAAGTGTGAGAACAGTCTTTGCTCCTTTCCAAAGTTCTGCTCACATTTTTAATGGATGGATAAAATAAATGAATGAAGAAACAGGAACATGAAGGCTTAGCTTGATTATTTTGTCACTGGTTCAGGTACTTTATTACCACACTAAAAAAAGACAACTTCTGGTCACAAAAGATTTTTTTTTAAATAGAAAAACTAATTAGGATTTTCACTCCAATTCTTCATCAGTTGGTGAATGAAATTTAGGACCTATCTAAATGTCTTAATCAAATTTGAAGCAATGTGTGACAAAATGTGGATCATGAGCATGAAGCAGAAGCTAAAATGTGAACCTTGCATGTAAAATAGGCATTCACAGGCATTGAGATTACAACGGATCCTGAGTTTTGAATCAGGAGAGAAGCAAGATCAGAGGCTTCTGAAGTATTGATTTATTCTGCTCAAGCTGAATGCAAAACATACCTCAAAAGAAAAATGAGAAAGAAAAGACTTACTTTTTATGTGTTCTATTATATTCCTCATTCAGAAATAGGGGAAAATAGGAAGAGAGCTTTTCTGGAATATTATTGAAAAATAATGGAAGGAACATCAGTGTATCCAAGGCTTTTACTAAAATATTCCTTCCAACATTGTTCAACAAATTGTCTGCACTGAATGCTTCTTATAAAAATGAGGCAAACTCCCAAGGGTTAAGCTATTGCTGCATGTGAAATTCAGTAAGAGCTGATGAGAACAGCTAATGAAACAAAATGCCAGCTATGATGTAAAGACAGTATAGTAAATTAAGCAGTGAAATAAAAGGAGCTGCCACAGCTATGGCATTTTTGAAGCAATTAATTAATTAAAAACTACAGAAGGTAGGAAAAAAGTATTATCTCTGAAGATGTTTTCATTCCATTCCAAGCCAATTAGATGGCTCTAATATACTTAATTTTTATATATATTAAAACAATTTTCATTATCTCCATTTAAACAGGCTTGCATAATTTAGATCAGTACCACTTCAGAGTATTTCCATTCTTTGAGCACAGTGATTTGTCTATCCATTTTCACATTAAAATTAAGGGAAGTGGTTCACTTAAAAGTTTGTATTAGCTAAAGCTATTTTATTATGGTTCTTTAGAAATAGAATTAATATTTCTTGTTCATCTATGGATTTGCACATGAGATATTATTTCACATTAAGGCATATATGTTCTTTGGAAATGCATTCCAAATCTATCTTCATATTTGATGAAATTAAATTATGCAGTCTTTTCAGATTTGTAACTTTTTGCTCTTTTAATGTATAGGTAATAAGAAATCATAGTATTGAATACTAACTACACTGCATTCAATGTACATAATACCCTGTGTTTTATGTTTGAATTTTTCATATTTGTATATCATTTCTAAATATATGAAATCATTTTAAAATGGAAATTCAGATAGCAATCCGAAATGTTGTTACTATTATATCTGTATATGTGGTAGAAATATATCAACTTTGCTTTCACTGTTTCTTATTTTTTCAACTTTAAAATTGTAAAGCTGCTGTCATATCAATTTTTAAAAAGAGTTAAATGAATATTGTATTTATACATATTTTGTAAATATACATATTTTATATTTGCATTTTATATTTTCTTTTATTACTGTACACATTTTACAGTTTTCAATCATTATAATATATTGCTCGGTGCATATTTCCCCAACATATAAAGAAAATTGTGTTGGGGTTGCATATAGGTTAAAGAAGTGCATAACGAGTAAGCTTTGATTAAAACACAACTTAACAATTTCATTCTGACCCTAGAGGATAATTAGATTATTTGTACTAGGGTAGCCATCAGCATTATGCTGGATAACTGCTGCTGTTCTTTCTTCAAAAGCTATCTTAACCCCAGACAGAATTCTAGAAGATTTCTCTGCTCTTTTCTTCATGGATATTCCAATATTTACATTATTGCTTCATATATTTTATATGAAGCGGAGACATAGGCATGTCATACAAAAATGGAACTTTGTTTCTGTATCTAGCATTGCATGTGATAATTTTGTATTGATATTAACTTCTTGTTCAAAGACCTAGCAGCCCCAGAAGGCAGAGGAGTTGAAGATGACCCTAGGAGTTATCTTCAATGCACAGTGTAAGGTTACAGTTACTGTGTAGGACAAACAGGCAGAACACTAGCAGAGCACATCCATAGTTTCTACTAGGAAACTGTGATGTTCCTAGACCAAGCTAAGCCACTACAGAATTCCTGGAAGACTGGTACTCAGACAAATCATCCATCAACAAGCATAATTCAAAAGAGACAATCAAAAAAGGAAGCAAAAAAGCCAAAAACAGCTCCTTGTCAGTAATTGACCCCCAGATAAGCAGAGATTAACCTTAAGATTAACTCTAGACCAACAATTAAGCAGCAAACAATATTCCAACCAAGAAACTACTAACTCAGACAATAAGCTAACAGTAAAAAACAGCCTTAATTATTTTTTTCAAGATGGCTGCGCACATGGATGCTGTGGCTAACCGCTCCTTCTTTTAGTGTATGGTATGTATGATTCTGTGTGTGTTTTGGATCCTTTCCTTGATTGAATCCTGTAGGGCAAGGAGCATCTATAGTCGGCAAGCCTTGTTACAAATTGGACTGCAATGTGAAAAGGCTTTTACGGATAATTTTATACATTCTCATAACATACCGAAGGAGGCAGGTAGATCCCTGGGGGAGCCATGGATCGTTATCCCTGCAGGAAGGAGGAAGAGTTGGAGAAAGAAGCACAGAAAGAGGAAGAGAGGAAGCCGTGCTGAGGTTTTCTTTAGGCTGAGTAAGTTTCCACACAAGCCTTTAATTCCAAGTATATTTCTTACCAATGCAAGATCCCTGACGAACAAAATGGATAAATTAAGGCTACAGATTGCAAAGACTAAATTCATCAATAATTGCTGTGTTTTTCTAATCACAGAAACTTGGCTTCGTTCACTCATTCCAGATGCAGCTGTTGAGCTGGAAGGCAGGACAGGAGTAGAGATTCTGGCAAGAGCAAAGGGGGAGGCTTAAGCCTTTATGTGAACAAAAGCTGGTGTATCAATTAACAAAGAACTGTAGACAGTGTCACACTGCTCCAATGGATTGGAGTATATGACTCTTAAATGTAGAACCCATATATCTTCCACGGGATCTCAGCGTGGTTTTGATTACTGCAGTCTATATCCACCTTATGCCGAGAGTACTACTATAAGGGCGGGATTTCTTAGGTACTACGACATTTTGTTAGATAATGCAGGCAGTAAATAAAATACATGCCTGATGCTGCGGGCATATCAATTAGTGGGGAACTTTAATCAAGCTGATTTAAAAGAAGTTGCGCTCCTAAATCATGATCAGCATGGGTTAAGTGTGTATAGTGGAGAAAATATATCGACAAAGTATAACACACATCAACATGGGCTATAAAGGTTATACAATTACACCATTTGGGACAATCAGACCATATGTCACTTCTTTTAGCACCAGCTTACATCCTCTTCAGAGACGGGCTCTGCCTATCAGTAAAGACAGTGAAATTTTGGGCGCAGAAGATGCTTCAACAGACTTTCAGGATTGTTCTTGAAAAGACACAAATTGGGAAATCTTTACCACCGACCTGACCTAGAGGTCACACTGCAACTACTTCTTTGCAATTCAAACACTGCACAGATACTATCTCTGTGGATAAATGATTTAGGATCTATCCCAATCAAGAAACCCTGGATGACAAGGAAGTCCAGAGCGCTCTTGCGATGGACAGGAACAAAGGCCTTTAGATCTGATAGGGAGCGGCCATAGATACAGTGTTAGCAGAGCTTATCTGAACGAAAGGTATGAAGGCCAAGACTGATTTTAAGAAGGAAGGATTTGAGATTAATTTTTATAGCAATAACATGAGGCAGGTGTGGCAAGGGATTCACAAATTACAAACCATCAAACCGAACAATGTCATACCTCTGAGGGGGATGCTTTCATTGGCAGAGGACTGAATAATTTCTTTGCTGCGCTTTGAAAGTGGAAAGACATCAGAGATAGATAAAATACAACTACCAGCCAATTGTAGGCCCCACTCATTGTGAGGAACAGCGTAGCGTGAGGCTGTAGACCCTAAGAAAGGCTGCTGGTCCCTGATGAATATCTCTGGCCGAGTGCTTCAGGACTTGTGCTGATCGTTGGTTGAGTCTTTACTTCAATTGGTCTTTATCCCAGTCCACTATTCCATCTTGTTTGAAGGCGTTCCACCCATTGTTCCAACGCCAAGGAAGTTCCCTATCAATAACCTCAAACAATTTTAGACCAGTAGCACTCACTCCTCTCATCATGAAGTGCTTTGTAGATTGGTCCTGCAGCATAAATTAATTTCTGGTCTTCCGCATACTTTGATAACACCAATTTGCATAGCAGAAAAAAATAGATCTGCAGAGGATGCTATAGCCATCAACTCTTCACACTGCTCTGACTCATCTTTTAGTTCTGTGTTTAACACAATTCTTCCACACGACTAGTGTCTAAACTTCTGGACCTTGGGCTTTCTAATTCAATCTGCCTTTGGATTATGGATTTCCTGTCTGGCTGCTCACAGAGGGTCAGATTAGGGTAATCATACCTCTTCAGTCCTTATTCTTAACACTGGTACACCACAGGGTTGCATGTTTGAGACCCTTTACTCTATACTCTTTATGTGTATGACTACATTCCCACTCACGTTAGTAATACTATTGCTAAATTTTTTAGATGATACAACAGTGGTGGGACTTAATCTCTGGGGGGATCAGTCTGCCTACCAAAAATGAAGTGGACCGGTTGCTTTTGTGGTGTGGAGAGAAACAAATTGTTCCTGCAACAAGACCAAGGAGCTTATATGGATTATAGAAGAACAGATCAGACATCCAGCCATTGCTTATCAATGGAGACCAAGTGGAAAGCAAGTGGCTAGTTTTAAGTTTCTGGGTGTTACCCTAAAAGAGTACCTGACCTGGGGTGCCACATTGCAGCCTGAATCAAAGGGCAACAGCAGAGATTATACTACCTGAAACTTCTCAGGAAACTGTGGGGTGATCTTCTACCGCTGCACCATAGAGAGCATTTTAACATACTCGAACCTCTGTAATGGTTTTGCCAATTGCACTGTGGCAGAAAGGAAAGCACTTCAAGGATCAACATCATTGCCCAGAAGATCAATGGGATTGCCCTCCTCCCCTCTTTGGAAGAGCTTCATAGCTCCTACTGCCTTAAGAAAGTTCAAAACATTCTCAAGATCCATCTCATCCTGGGAACCCTTTTTTTGAACTATTACCCCTGCAGATGGTACAGAATAATAAAAACAAGGACACAATAGGCTGAAAAAACAGCTTCTATCTCTTTTGAATTCTGCTGTATAGTGCAAGGTTGGTGTAGTGTCGGAGGTTTTTCAGTTCAATATGTGGAGGATGAATGATGTGTGTTTGTTGTTTAATGTTCACCTGTCAATCGATGTTGCACTTGAAAGATGGTGTTTGATTTTGTTGTACGAGGTGCAATGACAATAAAGTAAACTAAGAACACTCTCACCAAAAGGCACCCATAGTATATAGACAAAGAGTAAAAAAACCCACTCCTTTCTAGCACTGATAATGTTACCTGGTTGGGTGATGAAATGACTGCAAGAAAATATTCAAGCTCAGAGAGCACTAAGAACCCCACAGTTCATCTAAATGACAAAGTGAACCAATACATTCCGCTAAGCTCAGTGTTGGGGAATCATTATCTAACTGCAAGAGAACCATAAATTAGGACAAATTCAGTGGTCTGCAAGAATGTAATCAAGAGTTTTAAAACATGAAATCTAAAGTTGGGTAGAAATTTAAAAAAAAAAGATTTTTGTATATCATCTAGTTCAGATAATTCCGAATAACAATGATACTGAATGAGTTAACCTTTTAGTGGGTTCTCATGTTCCAGGACTGTAAAACTTTTTACAGCTATAAATATTTGGACAAATATTCATTAATATTCATGAATATTTGTCCAAATTTCTCACAGCAAATGATCTATAACACTTTTCTGTAATACCAACATTAGTTCTATACATTCTGTAGTAAATTGATTCCCATCCTATTCTTAATTTTTTATCCAAACACGTTGGGAGGGTTTTTTATTGATTAATAATGCATATTTTCCTTCTTTAATGTTCCTATATTTTTTAAAATTGGTACTTTTGGTACTGTAGATAGGCCAGTTTAATAATATACTGTGAACCAAGTCTCATCTTGATCCACAAGCACAAGATTTTTCTAAAAACCATAGCAATGATAAAAACAATAATATTATTACATTTTCAAAAATAAGTCAGACTTCAATTTAAAGGGAAGACAGCCAAATGATTCTTTTCCTCACTGACATATTAATTCCTTTGTTTGCTCTATTGCAGTATTGAAGATCCTATGCCTTAATAGCACTGAATTCTCGAATGATACCTAAATGTTAGATGTAAATAGGTAAATATTTTTCACCCTTCTTAGTTTCTAGCCCACATTCAGCAAAAAAGGAAAAGAGAAGGGAAGGAACTAACAATAGGATAGGATAGGAGCAATGGGAGACCACAAAAGCTATTTTGAAAATGCATGCACTTCTGTGGAATAACAATGAATTTAAAAAGCAGTTTGCACACAAGTCAGATCTGGAAATAAGTCAGCAGCTTTTAAAAAAATATTACTCATTAAATGCAAATTGGATCTTGGGACATTCATGTAAGCCAATTAATGGACCATCTGATTATGTATGCAGCTAATAAAATTTCATTTGTGAGATGAGTTTATTGGAATACTATCATGATCCCTATATTAACACACAGTGTAACGCAATCCTGTAAGTCAATAGAATTAGTTGCCAAATTTGTCTTTATCCATTCTTGATTCCTGTAACATAAAAAGATGACAGCTCAGGCAAAATTATGGCAAGTGAGACTGAGAATTTAAGCTGTTCGAGCACAGGAGTACAATGTTGATTTCAGATGGGGCTGAAGATGCTGGTTCATGATGCTAGGTAGGAATCCTGTATAAAATTAGCACACAAGTTAAATTTCTGTCAGTATCAACCTGGAGCAAAGTAGCAGGTTTTGTGTTCTCACAAGGTTAGTTCTTGAAATTCATGTCCTGAGTCTCACATCTAGTTAGGTCAAAGGGCCTTTTCTGCAGTTGTTTTTTTTAAGAGAGCAGTTTGGAAACTGGTTTTAAACTCATTCCCCAGCAACCAGTATAGATTAGGGTGAAGAATGTTGCATATTGCAAGTCATGCCTTATATTCTCTAGCTCTCTGAGCATGCTTGCTTTCTTGCAGATGGTTCATTATCCTAAATAGGTAACATCATCAGTGCTGACATCACTAGAAACATCTGCAGGGAAACATGCTAGCTTACAGAGCACCAAGGACCCCTTATTTCAAACCTGAGCTACAAATAGTCTCCTTTATTGATTCTCTTGTTTCAAGATGCTTTTCCAGTTTTAAATAAATACAGTATAAGGTGTACCCAGAATCCAATAGCAAGTAAATAGATGTATTTTGTAACTATAGGATCATAATAATGCAGTATAAAATACAATAACGCAAAATAAAATAATTAAATGAGTGCCAGATATAAGATCAGATCAAGTGAAAACTAAGGAAACAGTTAAGTTTTGATGCTTTTCTTTTTAAGTTCCAGTGTCAACAAAGCTAAAATATTAACCTGTATACTAGTTGTTAAAAATATAACTGCAAGAAGACAGTTCAGTTGCTCAAGACCTCAGATCCAAACACCTGAGTTATAATCTTATCAATAGTTTACCCTTAATCATTATAAATGGGGCAGGATAGCATATAATAAGAAATGTCTACCATTTGATGGGTACTACAGAGACATTTTTCAACAGATACCACATTTCTTTTCAAGATATGCCAAATTCATGGTCTAGGCCAGGGGTGTCAAAATCAAAGCCGGGGGCCGGATCTGGCCCACAGGATGCTGAGATATGGCCCACAGGCCCGCCCTGGAAACAGTGAAGGACTGGCCCATGGTGTCTCTGCTAGTGAAAACAGAGCTCAGGAGGGCCGCACGCAGGCCTCGCGAGCTCCGTTTTCACTGGTGGAGGGTTGCAAGAGGCTATCACAGCCAAAAATGGAG
The DNA here is from genome assembly GCA_004320025.1 of Laticauda laticaudata. NCBI lineage: Eukaryota > Metazoa > Chordata > Lepidosauria > Squamata > Elapidae > Laticauda > Laticauda laticaudata. Next base: position 33,374 of record BHFT01014253.1, read on the forward strand.
CTCAGGAGCCCATTTTTGCTATCAGACCACTACAGGTGCCCCTGACATGAGTGACATCAAGCTGGCCACATCCATTATGGCCACGCCCACCCCAGCCCCCCATGACATCAAGCACAACCCTGATAAGCCACTCAAAAAAATTTGAGTTTGACACCTGTTAGGGATAACATTGTTTTTACCCTAACTGGTTTAGGTAAAATAATAAATAAGTAATCATGGTTTGTATGTTAATGTATCTGTAACTTTAACTGCGGGAGAGTCATTGGGGGAGTGGTTATGAAAACTCCTTAAAAGAAGCAAGCCTGCAGCGTGCTCGCTCTCTGGCTTTGATGATCCTAATTACTGCTTGGAAGACTGCATTGCTCAAATTTGTAAGTGAACTGACCCAGGATATTCTACATGNTAAACATACAAGCTTAGCTCACTCATTTATCTGTGTGCCTATCTGACTTATGCTGCACATTCTGTTTTGCTTGTCTCTCTAACCCTGGTTGGGGAACCCAGGCTTAACAACACCCCTGATCTAAGCAAAAGAATGTAAAAGCCTTCTGCATTGATGTGCTGATAAAATTAACCAGATACTGGGAGATTCTTCAGTGTCTTTACAAAGATGAAACAAGATGAAAATTTGGATGGCTCTAATATGGTAGCATGTTTCCTGGTATTCCTTTCAAGCAGCCTAATATTTTTTTCCATTCCAAGAGCTAAGTGTCAGTACTCCGACATGCACCCCCATTCAAATCATAAGTCTCTAGCCGCATCCTCAGAAGAAAAAAAGATTGATTTATTAGGAATTGACATGTTGGCATTTCCTGGTTGCAGTTGACTCTGACACATCATTCATGTCACCCTTCACCCTGGTCTTCTCTCCATCCCCAATGAGACACATCCATAGCCAAGAGTCATCAATTATGCCTTCCAGTAATAAACTTGCAACTTTGGAAGCTTCAGCTGCCAAAGCGATTTTCTGAAGCCTTTAAGGAATACACTGCTTTCCCCCAATCCCTTTCTGCTGGCAACTAAAAAGACCAAAGGTAGGTATTACATTGGATAGGTTACAGGGGTCCATTGATTCCCGACAATACAATGAAAAAAAACAAAAACAAAATCTAGTTAGTGGCATTTTTGAGGGCTTTGTTGTTTCTTAGAATGCCTAACAATATTAGGTATATGCTAATGGCAACAGCAAATCTTGCCTTTGTTTTTAGATGGGTATAATAAAAGTATAAATAAATAAAAGTATTATACTAAGAGTATAATAAAATATTTTTTATGAAGTGATTTTGGACCACTGTTACTTGGTCAATAATTCTCACCCAACTCCAGCCCCATGTAGTATTGAGGCTATCACCTTTCTCTGGAATAATTTAAGTCAAAGGGCAATCAATTGCCTTCCTTTGGACAAGAAGAGCTTCAGACGTCTGTCACTGTGTCTTGGGCAGTTGCTGAATGGTGGTTACAATATGTTCCGATATAAGGAATCAAGAATCCAATAGCAACGGTGCCCTTCCTGGGATTCAAATGTCAACTTTGTTCTATAGTAAAGGAGATCCAACAATTTCCAGCTTCTGTCACAAAACACTCTGCTTTTGAAGGCCTTCCACTTGGGATCATCTCAAACTGGTAGTGAATATCGTGATTTTATTGCAAGTAAACGCTTCAACATCCAAATAAAGAAGGACTGCTGTTGAAAAAAAAAATCACTGCTGTGATATAGTTGTTATGAGAATTTTTCTTTTTCTGATAGCAGCAACCAACCTTAGGAAGTATGATGACAATATCAAGTCATGAAGTGAATTTTGTGAGCAGTAATAGATATGTATAAAACCTTTTCAATAGCAAAATGGCCTTTTTACCCTGTAATATTTCAAAGTTTCTTGACAAGAAGCCGCTCTGTTCATCTACTCTTTGTTTAATCATTAGCTTGTTTAGCAACTATTCACAAATAATAATATTACAACATTTTCCAACCAGTTCATGCATTTATGATCGAATTTCATGATTTGACAACAAAAGCCTTAATGTGAAACTGATTAATGTCTGGTCAGTTTCAGGCAGCAGTCAAGCAGGCTGGAGGGTTCTAATCAATTAATGAAAGTCTCATAGATGAGCATGTTAATTTGCAGTTAGTACTTTTTAGGAAAGTGCTGCACCATGGAGAAAAGCAGCTTGGGAAGAGACAGAAAAAAACAAAAAAAACCCAGCTCAGGCACAGGATTCTACTGTATAAACACTTTATCTGAATAATGCCAGAACAACTATCTTTGCAGTCTCTCTCTCTCTCTCTTTCACTCTTTCTTTCTTTCTGTCTCTCTCTGTCTCTCTCTTTTTCTGTCTCTCTGTCTCTCTCTGTCTCTCTGTCTCTATGTGTGTGACATGTTCATTTAGCAGCCATTTTGCTTCCAATTTAAGGAATGGAATACAGTTACTGAACAAGCAGATAATGCAACTAAATAGAACAGACTTTGATGGATTATATTACTTCTTTTGGCATTCAAAGTCTTAATTTTGTATTTATGTCTTGTGTAAAACTTTTAATTGGTTTTCTTCATAGACAGATATTACATAAGAGCTCAGATATTATTTTTGTACTGTATTTTGTAGTAATAGTTGCATATCGATTTAGGGAAACATATGTGTTTAGATTTCAGTGTTTTGTATCAAACTTCATTGGATATATTGTATTACGCATTTGACTCCTCCTGCTCATAAGATGAAAACAATGTATGCAATTGCTCATATTGATCAATGAAAGTGTTTTAACTCAGTTTCACCTTGATGTACACAATTGCTGAAGTATTGTTCCTGTTTTTTATGTCACATGTGAATATAGAAAGGGAGGTTATTTGATTTCTGAACAGAAAGGTGGAATTAGGTCAGATATATTCACTATTATATCCATCACATGACTTCACTTCCAGGTTTCACTAATGGATATTCCATCTGTAAAGACATTTAAGTCAGAAAAAAAAAAGGCAGTAGGGTGATAGGCTCCATTCTTCAGATCATTTTTACTGTGTTCTTAGCAATGGAAAAAAATGAAATAAAAGCTGCTAATGTATTTTTATTATTTCTTTTTTTTTAAATGAAGAAAAACAGAAAAAGGAAACTGGTGTGTTTTTAAAAGTTTTTATTAAGCTCGAGATAGTTTTTATTTATTTATTTTATTTCATTTGGTTGCCAAACATGTACATGATAGCAAGTATAAGTATGAACATAAACAACAACAAAAGAAATAAATACAGATAAATGGGGACATTAAGACAGGGATGGTCGGAACACTGGTGTGCTTATGCACGTCCCCTTTAAGGACCTCTTAGGAATGGGGTGAGGTCCATGGTAGACAGTGTGAGGTTGAAGCTGTGAAGGGTTGAGGCTGTTACAATGGAGTCAAGTAAGGCATTCCAGACATTGACCACTCTGTTGCTGTATTTTCTGCAATCGAATTTGGAGCTGTTTACCTTGAGTTTGTATCAGTTATTTGCCTGTGTATTATTGTGAATGAAGCTGAAGAAGTCATTGACAGGCAAGATGTTAGAGCAGACAATTTTGTGAACTATGCTTAAGATCAGACTGCAGGCAGCGCAGTTCCAGATTGTCCAAGCCCAAAATTTCGAACCTGGAGGCACAGGGAATTCTACTGTGAGTGGAGGAGTGGAGTACTTTTCTTGAGAAATATCTCTGAACCTGCTCAATTGTGTTAATGCCCGACATATAGTATGGGTTTTAGGTGGACGAGCTGTATTCCAGAATTGGTCTGGCAAAGATTTTGTATGCCCCAGTTAACAATTCAATGTTTCTGGAGAAGAAGCCTTGCAAAATAAGGTTAACAATTCTTAAAGCCTTTTTGGCAATGCTGTTACAGTGAGCTCTGGGGCTCAGATCATTTGAGATAAGTACTCCTAAGTCCTTGACAGAATAAGGGTCATCTAGGGGATCACTTTCATCTAACTTGCATTTGGTGTTCTGGTTTTTTTTGCCAATGTGTAGGACAAAAGCATTTGTTAGTTGAAATTTGGAGTTGCCAATTGTGTGACCACTCTGACCAGTGGTGGGATTCAATTTTTTTTTAGTACCGGTTCTGTGGGCATGGCTTGATGGGCGTGGCAGGGGAAGGATAGTGTAAAATCTCCAGTCAGAGATGGTATTTGCCAGTTCTCCGAACGACTCAAAATTTCTGCTACTGGTTCTCCAGAACTGGTCAGAACCTGCTGAATACCACCTCTGATTCTAACACATGGTCTAGGTCACTTTGCAGCGAAGCAGTATTGTCGGTGGTGTTAAATAATTTTACATCAGCAGCAAAGAGGAGCAGCTGCTTTTAATGTTTTCACATAGTTCACTGATGAAAAGCAGAAAGAATATGGGTCTTAAGACATTGCCTTGGGGGACACCACTATTAACTGGTGCTGGATTTGATAGGGCCTTTTCTATTTTGACCATTTGTTGCCTTTTTGACAGGAACATGGCTATCCACTTGTGCAGGGGTCCGGAGATGCCATAAGAACTAAGTTTCAGCAGTAGTTTGCCATGTACCACTGAATCAAAGGCTTTGCGGAAGTCTATGTAAATTGCATGTATTTCTTTACCCTGATCCAAATGTTTCTGCAGTGTGGGAGTTGCAGATTACAGGAGAAATTTTTCCTGAAACCAAACTGCTTGTTAGAAAGTAGGTTGTTTGTTTCTAAGCGTAAGGTGATGGATTGGTTTATAATTGATTCCATGGCTTTACAGGTGACAGAACACAGTGAGATTGGTCTGTAATTTTCCACTAGACTAGGGTCTCCCTTTTTAAAAATAGGTATGACTGTGGATAATGATCATAAGTTGGGCAGGGAGCTGGTTCTGAAAGATACCTCATAGATTGTGACTTGGAGGTTCGGCTTCTTAGCAAACTATTGTAAAAGATAAATCATAGGTTGAAGTAACATTTTTGTAAATTAATTAAGCTGAAAATGGGATCATAAGACTGGCCTTACTGTATTAGAATGTCTACACTACTGCTCAATCTTCAAGAGTGGCTGGGCTTCATTGAAAATCTCAAATATGATACATAATGAAGAGGATGGAACTGCACAGTGGACAAGAGACTGGCATTAATCAAGATATCCCCCTTCAAAACTTGCCTCTGACCTTATCTCAGTTATTGGATTTAGGTGAGTTATTCTCAATATATTGGAACTTCTCCCTCATTTTCAATAGAACAAGGATAGAAATGATAGAGATATAAAAGATTAAAAAAATAATTAAGTCTGAAAGTACGAAGCAGGACAAAACTGACAAAAGGATAACTCAGTTGGAAGAGCATGGAAGAACTTATAGATACAATCTCGTAATTGTTTTATTCAAAACTAATGAGATTCTTCAAAATAAAACATTCTTTCTGGAATAGCACTCTGATCATACATCTGACCAGTATATTTATGATTGGTCTGGATTACATTACTGAATTTGATATTGGATACTTGCAAATAATTTATTGAAGTTAAAATTATCTAATTCTAAAATAAAGCAAAAATGTATTAAAATTAAAAAAGTTACATGCCCAGATAAGAAAGTTATTTTTAAATGAATGTATTAATTTGTTAAAATGACAACTACAGTGAAAGAAAAAACAAAGAAGAAAAAAATAAAAACATAAAGAGAAGGCATATCAAGACATTTACAAGCATTATAAAATTAGCTTAGACAAATGAAAAAGCCCTTACCATAAATCTGTGTAATTTGAGTATTTTAAATCATTTTGAAGTTTTATCACAACACTAAAAGGAAGCAACATGTAAATTGGATTACTTTACAATATTTGACACTATAAAAATGAAGGTCAGATTATGACTTGGAAGACAAAAGAAAACTGCAATAATACAAATTATATTATAAAATAATAAAAGGAAACTGTAATATTGTTTGCTTAACCTAGGAAATTTGGCACATTTAACTAATCATGAAAAAACTGATTATAATCTTAGGGGGCAAAAAATCAAACCTTGATGTGGTCTAAAAGATTTAACTTCTTTATATGAGTTAAATTCTATATCAGATTTATTTTTCAAATACAAAATTAATTTTGATATTGGCCTATACTTCCGTAATTTAGTTTTCATTGTGGATAGAAAATCTTAGCAGTTTAGAAGCAAATCCAAAGCCAATTTCATATACTTTGTAGGAATATAAGGTTTGGTAACCCACTTTTAAAACATATTACAATCATTTTTTAAAATTGTTGGGCTTTACCACATTGCTAGCAAAATAAATACATAATCTATCTGTTTGTCTGCCTCTCTCCAACATTGTTATTGATCATTCCTGTCTACTAAATGGTTTGTTTCATGGTACAGAATGGAAGTGGGAACACCTGGGGTCCCATTTTATATCTCTATTCTGTTAGCATTATATGTAAAATCTGCAATAATCAAAGAAAACTCCTTCTGAGATTATCTGTGCCACTGGTTATTAAACTGGCAATTACCCAGGGAGTAATTTGGGCATATCCAGGGGGTAATTGAACAATTTGTAATTGCTTGTTTGTGACTTTGACAGAGTCATTGTGCAATACAGAAGTATTCTATTAAATTTCAGTAGCTGATGCAGGATGAGCTGGAATGAGTGAGGCTCAATAGATCAAGAAGAATCTCATAATATACAGGATACATTTGTATGATTACTTTCTATAAGATAACTGGAAGTCTGCTCAGGCTTTGATGTAAGGCTCAAGGAATTATGGATGAATGTGGAAGTAAGGGAAAATGTCATTATTCGTTAGAGTTCATCCTATTTATAGGCGCGCGCACACACACACATATATTAATTATGGCTAGCCTTTAGAAGTTGTGTGTGGTCTGTCATTGGAGCTTTCTAAGAAAAATTGGACAACCTTTTGTCTGAAATAGTACAGTCTCTTGCTTAAGTAGGGGATTGGACTAGGAGATCTCCAAGGTCCCTTGAAATCCCAACTCTTTAGTCTGTTATTCTGTTTGCATTTCCTCCTCTTCCTCTCACCATCTAAAGACTTGCAGACTAGAAGCCTGTGGACCCCACTGTTTTTCTTGCTCCCAAACCAAAGCAGATGCTTATGCTGCAGATATTGCAGTGATTCCAAATGAGAGGAGCAGGGAAAGCTCACCACCTCTAAACAGTTCATGAAATTGTGGATTGGTGCATCTTGCCATTTCTTATACATTTATGCCTGCATGCATGTTCATTATGACATGCAAGGTGATTCTTTGACCAGTAATTTAAAATGGAACTAAGGATAAGGAACATGGATAAAAAAAGAAACATTGGTAATTTATTTTTTTTATTTGATTGTTTCAACTTCTCGTGTTGAAAGATTTAGGTTTTCTTTTTAAATGATACAGAAGCTTTCCTCTTTGGCTGCAGACCTATTATAGCAAAGCCAAAAGTGTTTTCTTCTATACTTAAAAGATTCCCACAATAATAAACTTTCATTAATATGAAAGTTGTGTTACATACTAAGAAAGCAAATCTTTAAAGCAAATTAGAAGATTGCAGAGTCTGTGAATCAAAATAGCTGCAAATTGATGCAACGTATAATATTAAAACAATTTCACTCTGTTTTTAGCATTTCATTACTCAAGAGATATAATTATTTTTAATATTGGAAACATATAAAGAAGGGTTGGAAAATAAAAGTGGTTGTGCTGGCAATAATTGATGAAAATAAAGGTATGTTATAAAGCTAAAACAAGACAAGAAGGTAAATGAAGATCTGAAGTAAAATAAATTTAGAATTTGGTTAGGGTTGGAGGGAAATGTATTTATTGTCAAAGGGTTTGCTTATAAGTATGATATTTATCTAATGAATATGACCTTGAATTTAAAACAATTTCCTTTTCCCCTACCAAAAGGAATATTGTAAATGGAAAATAAATTGGAGGATCTGTGTCTGGCTTCTAAATTAGTAATTTCAGATGAAAATAGCCATGGATAATACTTTATAGAAAGGGATATTTGTCTCATATATACTACATGCATTTCAAAGAGGGCAGGGCCAATATTTTAAAAAAGGGTTATTAATTGAATTAATTCATGATATAAAATAAATAGCAATGGAACAAAACTTTCTATTTAAATAATAGGTTTCCATCTGCATGTGTCAATTGTTTCTCAAGCCAAATACTACAGTATACAAACATATAAGCAAGCACAACAAAACAAAAGAAGCACCAGGGCTCCTATAACAGGGTCTACTGTGCTAAAATGAGAAGTTAAAAAGGATAAGAAAAGCCCATGTCACACTGCCCCAACAGATGGAAAGAGCATGTAAAACAGAGAGAAACAATTGCCATCCGTTGGTTAACATGATCCATCCGTTCTGTACTCACTGCGTCCGTTTTTCATCCTCTCTATCCGTCCAGCATCCATCAACTGAGGTTCCATCCGC
>BHFT01014254.1:0-20910 GCA_004320025.1 Laticauda laticaudata
AACTTTCACTTTCTCAGCTTCCTCCTGCACATTATTATCCGGATGAAAGCTTCTTTGTGGCGGCCATTGCTGACCGCAACTCCACCACTTTCGGAAAAGGGAGTTAAGCCAGCTGAGGAGGGGGGTTGTGATTCCCTGGGACCCCTTCTGGATCTTCCCTATCTTCAGTTACCTCTATGGGGTAACTATATAACCCCCAAATCCAGCTGGATCGGGGGCACTCCAGCGGCAAGCGCAGCAGAATCCGTGCACAATTGCAGATTCCTGCCGCCGCTGAAGCCTTGCAAACCGGAAGTCCCCTGATTTTAACAGCTTTTCCCAAGCAGTGTTCAGAGGCAGAGAGGGAGGTTGAAATCAAATATGTTTGAAAGGTACCTATGATACAAAGCATATAATGGTCAGAGTTAATATTGGTAGGTTAAATACAGATATTAAAAAACTGGAAATTCATAGTAGGAAACATTTTCATTTCAAATGTAATAATTTTCAAAGTAATGGTTGATGTTTTCAAGTGTTCAAAATTTATTTAAAGTAGTTTACAAGGAAAAAGAGAGATGTATCAAAAAAAGAGAGTTTGGTGATAACATTTTTCTCTGTTTTAAGACATACTTTATCCAACCTGTCACTGTCTGGAAGTGTTAAGTTGCAGTTTCCAGGATTGTCTGTGAATTGCAGACTTAATGCTTGCAATGGTTGAGATTTAAAGGCATCTGGAAACATCGGGTTGAATCTGATGATTGATCCAGTGGCTGCAATTAAACATGAGGGAGAAGCATATTAAAATATTGGTATAAGATACTTAGCAAAAAGAGCTGAATTATTTTCATTGTGAGAGAAGTAAATCTGGAGAAGAATAATAACTAGTATGGTATTTGAAGTCTAAAATATTACATAGGCCTTTTTGCTTATTGCGGGAATCTTCCAACCGCAAGGAAATACTTCAAGATACCAAAGGTAAATAAATAAATGTCCTTATTGTGTCTGAAGTAATATGTGAAGGATATTTGGTGGTGCACATACATAAATAACCAGAATTACCTCATTGTTAGATGTTGACCCATGAACTTGCATTGAATACTGAGCGTAGGCAAGAACTGACAAATGAATTAAAAATGAATTGGCAACTATTCTGTAAACTGTATTTAAAGTTTTGAGGAGTAGAAACTTGAGGAATCTGAGAAATATGCAGACCTTTTAAAATTCAAATAAACATGAGTTGATTATGAAAAGGAAATACTCATGAGGCCACCTTAAAACAAATACATCTTGAATCTTATTTCCGTCCATGTTCTTTCCTCTTATTTAAAAGAAAAGATTCATCCAGGGCATAAAATCAATTTAGGATATTGGCCAAGTTAAAAACAATCAATCCTGGGGAGCAAATGAGAATGTAAAATAACCAAGACTGGTTCCCAGGAAGGGTTAGTCCTTAAAACAATATTTCTAGTGTGTTTCATATTTGGACTAGCTTCTTTTACCAAAACCAACTTGAGGACCCTGTTAAGTTAAAAAAAGATATAGGGTATATTCACTTCAGTGTTGAATCTTTGGTCTAAAAACCCAGATTGTAGGGCATTAGAAAATCTAGATTCTCATCTTTCAAATGACAACAGGTGGTCATGGTTAAGGGATGGCCAAGTAAACCTTTATGGGTCCAACCATAGCACTCCATATTGCACTGCCACAAATTGACAGTGTCACTTTTTACATGCTTAGTAGATCAAACCACAAAATATCAGGCTCATTGTCAAGTTAGGCCCTTAGTTATTTAAAGATTAAAAATAGTTATGTCAAGTTCCAAGTACCAAGAAAGATCCACATAGAGTTACTTCTAAGAAGTTTCCTTTATTGTTCCTCACCCATCAACAGAAATAAACTTATTTCTGTTAAGTTCCTTGCATCATTGAAGATAACTGTATATACTGAGAAATGTCAAAGAAAGAACTGGCCTGACCCTCTTCCTTCTAATCAAACTTTCTAAATTTCACTGTCTCTTATTCCTCTGGAATGCATACCCTCCCTCCTGGAAATCTAGACTACATTCCACAACAATTTTTCAGATTAAATAAATTATTATTATTTAACTTTTCCGGCAGCTAGGAAAACGCAGACTTTATTGTAAAATTTCAATATATCTGAATGGCTCTGAGGAAAGGAGGCACAGTATTCAAGAGAAAAAGCACAATAATTTTATACACATTATACTAAGGGTTTTTTCCACACAATATGTTGGCTTTATTTAGGAGATCTATTTTATTTATTTTATGTTGTTATTTCAAATGCCTCACTGATTTGAAGAATAAACATAGAAATATTAATAAATACATTGGGAGAACTTCAAGCTCACTTAAAATCTACTGGTTCTGTCAGATGTCAGGCTTTGGAGCTTGAAAAATTATCTTGTATTATTAAAAAGTTGCAAGGTGATAAGATTTTTGTTATTGTTATTCTTTATGAAGCATATAGGTCCATGATGGTGAACCTGTGGCATGCATACCAGACGTGGCACGCAGAGCCCTCTGTGGGCATGCTCGCAGTCACCCCAGCCCAGCTCCAATTGTGTTTCTCCACCGCATTGCACTCAATTCCAACTTCTCACGAAAGAAAAAGATCTTGCAAAGTTGGAATTGATGGAGTGAACTTTTTCATTTGTGTGCTTTACAATGGGGGAGATGGGGTCCTATCCTCCTCCTGAAGCCCATTATGATGCAGAGCCACAATGTGAGCGTGCATCAGCTTGGCTCAGCAAAAAAAAACCCAGTTTCTTTTCACAGGAGCCGCCTCCCTGCTGGCCAGCTGAATGTTGTGGCACTGCTCCTGGGCTCACTGGCCTATGGATGTCAGATTCTCACCACCCAGCACAAGTTCCGAGGTTCCTTCCCCCCTATGGAAGGGGAAAGAGAGAGAGAAACAGAGGGAAGACAGAGGGAGGGAGGGAGGGAAAGAGAGAGGGAAGGAAAGAGAAATGATATTACATTTTTTTTATTTTTTATTGTTGCTAAACATAATGTTTCCAAAGCAGAAAAAGTCACCCCAAAGGAGTCTTTGAGAGCTGAATGCCAAAAGGCATAGATTTCTTCTGCTTTCTGCCTTCCCACCCTGCACTGCCTTCTGTGCTCCCACCCTGTGCTGAGGAGAACCAAACAGGCTGGAATCTCCCAGCTAAGCAGCCCCGCCGAGTGTAGCTCCATTTGGTTCGCATGTCCCTCTCAGCCAGTGCCAGTGCCGCAGTGACAGAGAGGAAGGCGTACACCCTACCTACTCTGCTCTCTGGTCAGAGGTGGGGCTCCACACCACCACCTCCCAGCCAGAGTGCCAAATTTGTTTGCATACTGGTCACCTCCAAGGAGGGAGCTGCGCTCAGGCTGCCTGGGGCCCCACCATGAGGGGAGAGAGGGAGAGGGAAAGGAGGGGTCTCCCCGACAGGATCCAGGTGGGAGTTTGTCAGAATATTCATGAACTGGCAGAGGCATGGTAATAAGGTCAGCCAATGAATAGGCATAGTAACTAAGCCAGCCAATGAGGACTGTTTGGAAACTGAAACTGGAAGGAGCCTGGGCGTGGCTCTGTACTAAGCTCTAAGTTCTGAAACTGCAAATAAGCCTGCAACTCTGAATCAAAACTGAAACTGTTTTCTGCTATTCTCTCCTCTGCTTGTGTTTTGACTTGTAACCGCTACCACGTTGGAAGAATCTGTTGGTATTGTACATTTACTTCATGTATTATTATGTATATAAAGAAGTTAATGAATCCTACTGAATCAGTTATCTGTGTGTGCTTTCTGGATTTGATTTTCTGCAATAAACTCTAATAGAGTTGCCTTATTTTGTGTGGATCTTTGACTTTGCCTGTCAGCCTCCACTCCCCCTTCACAGCCCAAGTGGTTGGATTCACAAGACACATAAAGCTGGACGGGAAAGCATGGACAGATAGATGGATTGATGGCTGGATGGATGGGATAGAGAGAGATAAAGAGGGAGGGAAAGAGAGAGAGAAACAGAGGCAGATAAAGAGAGGGAATGAGAAAAAGAGAAGGAAAGAGGGAGGGAAAGAGAAAGAGAGAAAGACGGGGAAAGAGAAGGAGGGATGGAAAGAGGGAGGGAAAGAAAGAAAGGGGGAGGGAAAGAAATTATATTACAAAAGTTTTTCTTTTTTATTGTTGCTAAATGTAATAGTTCAACAGCAGAAAAAACAATGAAGGGGCATAAAAGTGTGTATATCACATTTTTCTTAGAATAATTAGGTGAACTTTGGGTTGTTTATCATTAAGGTAGTAACACTTTGTGATAAATAAGTGGGTTTTGAGTTGCAGTTTTAGTTCGTCATCACGGTTCTAGCATATCCTTTCTTTCTTTTTCTTTTTAACTTAACTGTGTTTGGATTCCTGGTGATACATCATCCCCTTTTTTCTTTTCTAAAATCTTGGGATTTTTAGTGGTCTCCCCTCCAAGGATTAACAAATTCCAAAAGCATTTAGCTTTTAAAAGTTAGAACAAATCACATACATTTAGTCCCCTTAGCAAGATTTGATAGAACCCTAGAATGGGTCCCAACCTGTGGACAGTAACCCACTACCAGGCTGTGACTTATTCGCAACCAGGCTGTGTGTGCATATGTACATGCATAGCCCCATTCATGCAAGTGTCACAGGTGGTCATGGCCTCACATGAGTGTCGTGGGTGCTTGCAACCCTGCTTGTACATGTATCATGGACGCTTGCAACCTCACACACTCGCAGAAAGATAATTCATGTTTTTTTTCCAAAATAAATCCACATTAAATATATAAGTAAATCAATAGTTGACTAAACTAAAAGGCCACGTATTGCTTAGGAAAATAATATAATTATAATAGAAGTCATGTCATTGCAAATGTATAAATTATGCATCCAATGTTGATCAGAAATTAAGTCACCATTGACTGTGATTGGAACTTGATACCTTGTCTTTGGAATATATGTTCCCATTCTGGTTGGAACTTTTGGTGATCCCAACAAATCTGATTTATGCTCCAGAGCTCTCCCTGCTTTGCAACATCTGAAAAACTGCAAATTTGACACATCCATGTTTTCCCTCCATATTAGTGTGATAGCACTATGTTGCCTGTATGGGCTGAATTACATTCGTTGATATGGTATGAATAAACTTTCCACATTTTTATCCAGAATTGAATCTAATTATTCTTGTAATAATAGTATCACTTTTATTTTGGCAGTCACATTAAAATCATATGTTTGAAGGAGATCTGAAATGAATCTGTTAACTATTATAAAGCTTAGCACAGACTTCTTAACTCATATAAGAAATAGAATTAAACACAGCTTGGAGAAAATTTCCTTAATTGAAAAATAATTTTCCCATTATTTACTTTCTAATACTGGGTAGTTTCTTCAGACAGCTCTTCAGTATAAGCTTCAAAAAAAACTTACTTTACTGCAGAAGTCCCCAGCCGCTGGGCCATGGACCTATGCTGGACAGTGGTGTGGTAGGAAACAGCCCACATAGTTGGAAATGAGTGGGGTGTTGAGCAAGCCAAACCCTGCCTCCCCCCGATCCATGGGAAAACTCTTCCACAAAACTCATCTTGGGTTCCAAAAAGGTTGTCAATTGCTGTTTTACTGAATATTTAATGTATATTTTATTTGACAATGTAATATTAATGAATACTGAACTGTACATGCATGCACAGATGTTCACAGAGTGTAGATGTATGCAGAGGTTTAGCCAAAAGGATTTTGTATATAAGTTAGTACTTTATTTCAGTGGAAAGGAGTGGGGCCTTTCCACTGAAATAGCCTTTAGTTTATTTTTTAAAAAGCCTTTATTTTTTAAGTGTGTTTTAATGCTGTAATAAAGAAAAGTACTATATATAAATAGAAATATATTGCTCCTATGATCAATCACAGCTAAGATTGCTTTGAGCTGAACAAAAATCCTTTTTTTTATATTTTATTTTAGGGTATGCCAGTGTGATATAATTAGAATCTTATACTAAAAGTGGGCAGATCAATGTTTGCATTGAGTGAAGCCAAAGCTCCCTGGAAGACTTTGGACTATTATCTTGAACAGAATTGTTAGGAAAACATTTGTGCAGAGGGAATATGATAAAGTTCCTGAACAAAAAGCAGAATATAAATATAATTATGATTGTTATTATGGTTGTTATGGTGATTGTATATTATTGTTGATACACTTTATGAAAATAAGTATATTTAATGGTATATTGCATTTTGATAAAGTTGGGTATCAAAATATCCAAACATGGGCTCAGAATCTTAATGTTGTGATTTTTTGTGACTACTCTGCAATGGTATTCAAATGTCTAGGAAGTATAAGAAAATCACTAGGAGAAATAATAATGTTTATTAAAGATTCAGAACCCAAGTGACAGCATGAGAACAGGATTGGCAATGACCTGGAAATAGAAAGATAATGTGCAGACTCATTCATTTTTCTCCCCCAGTCTCTTGGGGCACAAAAGTGACCTCATCACTCAAGGAAAATGACCTCTGTCAATATATTTCAAATAGTAAGAACACGTTTCAAGCAAAGTAGAATTTTAACCTACCTCTTTAAAACAAAAAAGTTTTTAATGTATGAGTGACAGAGAGGACTCGTTTAGAGCCACTGCTTTTCTAATGAATGTATTCAATACTCTTTTTGTTTAAGCACAGTGCATGTGAAAGAATTTTTTTACAACTACATGTTCTAAAATATGAATTACATGTTTGAGAATCCCATTTCTTTCAGATCTCTCCTAGGAATAAATTTTGAGATGATTTTATGAAGTACTTAAAGAAGTTGAAGACATTTTTGTTCATAAGAAAAAAAGAAATAAAAATAAAGAAGAATAAAAAGAAATGTGTTTATTGTTCTTTTTAACACTTGGATACCAAGTATTTATGTGTATGTGTTTTTCTTTCTTTCTTTCTTTCTTTCTTTCTTTCTTTCTTTCTTTCTTTCTTTCTTTCTTTCTTTCTTTCTTTCTGGAGAGCCTTCCTAGTCTTTATCTGGAGTGAGTCTGTCTACTGGTTACATTTGTGCATATTATTCCTGTGAAGTTTTGCTAAATGAATAATATAAACAACCAGTGTGCTAATGTAAGCAGGCCATTCTTTACACAATTTATATGACTGATAAATAAACCACTAAGAACTCTTTGTGACTTTGTAACAATTTCAACCCAAATAATATTTAATTATGATTTAAAGACAGAATTGCTTGGCTTTTCTCACAGAGGAAAACACACATACAAACACACAATCCTTCATGGAATTAATCCAGTTTTTGCAAATTTGAACAAGAAATATTTGTAATTGATATGTCACATGCTTTGCTTGTTACATCTTAGTTTCAAGGGCTAGCCAATCAATTCTAGGAAAGTTGCATCTGTTTTAAAGAGTTGGAAACAGTTCTATTATAATGTGCCTCGAAGTACCTTTTTTCTAATAGAAACTGAAATGTTGATGAATCTATTTTATTTATTATTTCCTTTTTAAAACATTTTTTCACTAATGCTTTGGCAATGAAAAGAGTTTCATGATGCAAGAAAAAGCATGGTCTAAGGTAGTATTTTTTAACCTTGGCAAGTTTAAAATGGATGGGCTTTGATTCCCAGAATTCCTTAGCGAGCCAATTCCCAAAATTCTCCAGACAGTACAAAGTTGAGAAACACTGGCCTAAGAAACACACTGTTGTGCCTAATTTAAAAGGCTGAGAACTCTGCTTACGGATCATGATTGGTCAGTATTTAGACATGGGTAACAATCCAATATTTCTAATGAAATTGGATTAAATATTAAATTATTTCAGTTGGCAATATGATAGGCAAGCTACATACAAAATTTTCATCTTTTCCAATTAATACATACATTGGGCAACCACATAGTTTACTATTTCATTTGATTCAACATTTATTGTATGTTTTATCTGCAATTTAAAAAAACAATTTTTCAAACTCTTGATAAAAAGAAAACCTGCTATTTAAAAGCTCTTGTAGGTTGCTGCAAAGATAATCACAATTGTTAATTGTAACTAATCATTTCTAGGTCAAAAAATTCTTGAGAAAATTATGAAGCATACACTTGGAAATAGTTTGAACCATCTAGTTGAATTTCTGTTGCAGTTAAGATTAATTTTTTTCATGCCTGCATATATAAGTATTTCATAAAACCTAATAAGGAAACAAATGTACTTGTTAATTAATGACTGTATTTTGGGATTTCAGCCATAGTTTGTGTGCTATGTTTAATTCATTATTCCATTACAACTGAAAGAATTGTACTGAATTTATATGAATTAACAAATACTTTTGCTTCTCTTTAAAGAACATATTTTAGCAATCCTACATTATGTTATAGGATTTCAGATTTTCTAAAAATATTACACCGAAAGTAATTAGAAATTATAGGTAGAGAAGTCAGAGAAGTTCTAAGCTGATCTGTTCTTTAAGATTCATCCTAAAATTAACATTAACTGAAATATATATATTAAATACTATGAGCATTTGTATTAAAAGAGAAGCTAGACATTTTTTCAGCGCAGAAATATAGATTCTGCTTAATTAGGACAAGACAAAAAGATGTCATAAACTACAACATAATACACCCTAAAGTCATTTTAGAAATGTTATATATTCTGTACAAATAATCGTTTACTTACAACTGTTCATTGAGTGACCATTTGAAATTTCAGTGGCAGTGAAATAAGTGATTTATGGCTATTTTTCCGGAATAACCATTGCAGCAACCCCATAGTCATGCGATCAACATTCAGGTGGTTGGCAACTGGTTTGTATTGGAGACAGCTGCACAATCCTTGGGGCATGTGTACATCATTTATTACCTTCCCAGATGGCTTCCTTTGACAGGCAAAGTCAATGGGGGAAGCCAGATATGCATAAAGATTGCATCACTCACACTTCACAACTTCAGTGATTCGCCTAACAACTGTGACCAAAGATGTTGTAAAAGGGGACAAAACTCACTTAACAACTGCTTTGCTTAAGAAACATTTTGGGTTCAATTACAATCGTAAGCCAAGGACTGCCTATATATATTTATGTATTTCTCCTCAAGGAGAAGGAGATAAAAAAAGCTTCTTTCTCAAATATGTTAATCTCGCAGCATGGCTCTGGGGTTATATTTGTGTAGTTTTTGAATCACACTGGATCACAATAATATCTGGCAATACTCTACACAAGAATACCTTTTAAAGGACAGTCTTAAAGCTTAAGTTGATGTAAGTTTTCAGATCTTCCATTTGTGATGGCCAGTATATTTTAAGAACTATCTCTTTGTTTTCTTTTAAAACATATGGTTCAAAATAAATCAATATCTCAAAAGGAGATAGACTATGACCTAGTCAACATTCAAATTAGAGATTTATTTTTATATTTTCTCTTCAGTCAACTGACAGATTTGCTTTAGAAAATGCCTTCAATTTAGGGGCATTAGTAGGGGGTCACATAATCCAAGATGGCATCTGTGATTACAGCACTGAAACTTTTTACAGGTGTGTTAAATGGGTGAGGTTTATTTGAATAGCTGCAGCCACAATCCTGACTTCTTTAGCCTATTCCCATGCACCTCGGTTTCATTTTCAAATAGAACTTGCTGTTGCATAACATGATACAAATGTTGGATGCAAGGGACCAATTGTACAAATGTCCTTTAAATTCATTTGCTAAAAGCAATCAAGGTCATATTGGATAGTTTTCTTACATTGGACATTGGATTGTCTCATTTGTCTGTCTTTAATGACAAGCAGTGGCCTGGCATGACATAGTAAAAAAGTAAGAAGCAGATGTGCTACTTATTCCTACACCTACTTTGAATTTCCAATACAGCGTGCAAAGAAGAAGTAATAGAGGGAGTTGAAGTTGCTGGAACCTTGGGTGAGAGTGACCACGCCATATTGGAATTCAGTATAATGCAAACACAAGCAACAGTATAATCCAAACAGCGTCTTAAACTTTAAAGAGTTGGTGTTAACAAACTCAAAGTCAGCATAAGAAAAAATTCATAGATGAAAATCCTGAAGAGGAAAACAACTCAAGAGGTGTGGGAAACTGAAATATATGATCATTAAAGCCCAGTCCAGCACAGTACCACTGAAAAAGCAAAACAAGAAATCCAAAAAGGAACCAGTTGTCAGACCTGCCACAATCCTATCCCTTAGGAAAGAAAAGGCTTCAATAAATTATTGAGTGTGGTGGGTGCTGGCATGGCCAATGATTTTTGTTCCTTTCCAATCAAACTGGTGTTGTTTATTATCAATACTATACTTAGACTTCAGCAAGGCATTTGACAAAGTAGATCACAACCTACTGCTTGGTAAACTAGAGCAGTGGTTCCCAAACGTTTTCAGTCCACTGCCCCCTTTGTGCTACAAACTCATCCTTGGTGCCCCTCACCCAGAGTGGGATTTAAATTTCTGTGGATGTGGCCTAATTTGAGGGTGTAGCTTGCTGGTAATGTGACTGGGTGGGTGTGGCTTGCTGGTCATGTGACTGGCTGGTGTAACTTCCTGGGTGTGGCTTGCTGGTCACATGATTGGGTAGGTGTGGTTTGGTGGTCATGTGACTGGGTGGACGTGGCCAGATGACTGGCAAACCAAATACAAGTGGTCCTCACTTAATGGCCGGTTGTTTAGCAAGTGTTCTAATTTATGACTGGCCATCCCAGAGCTACTTGACCTGTTTTTGGAGTTTTGACAGCCATGGACACACATACACACACACTCCCTTCTAACCCTGCTGGAGCAGGTCATTGGACTAGAATTGGCAAAGCATCTGTGATTAGATTCTAGTAGTGAATAAATCTAATCAGAGATACTTTACCGATTCTTGTTGATTTGTTTTATTTGTATTTCTTTATTTTATGTTACTGAATTGCATTGACGTGTGTCCCTTCTTGTGCACAACCCAGAACCTTTTGTGATCTTTGCAGAAAAATTACCGACCTCTGGCTTTGCTGACTTTTCAAGAAAAGAGACAAAGGGAAAGAAAAAAAAAAGGGACAGACAAAGAAAGAGGGGGGATGGAAGGAAGGGACAGAAAGAAAAAGAAATAAAGGAGGGAGGAGAAAGATAATGAATATCTATTCTAGTCCAATCACCTGCTCCAGCAGGGTTAGAAGGAGTGTGTGTGTTCTTGCTAATTTACCAGTACATTTTGGTTTTGCCTTTCTTCAGAGATTGGCACTGTAAATACATTGGGAAAGTTAATTTTTTAGGGTGGAGATCTGGTCCAATGGATCCTGTTTAAAGCCTCAATAAAATGTGAGAGCTTCCTGATAGTCCTGACTATGTTTCGTCCACAAAACTTTTAATAGAAGCCAAATGTGCTGGCAAAGATGTTTCAATGTTGAAAAGGGCCTCAGTCTAAACTAGGCCTCATTTCAATCTGATGCATCAGCTCTCTCGCTCTTTCCCTCTCTCCCTCCCTCTCCCATTTCTATCTTTCTCCCTCTATCTCCCTCTCCCTCCTTTCCTCCTTCTCATCTCTTTCTCTCTTTCTCTCTCCCTCTCCTTCTCTCTCTCCTCTAACTCTCTTTCTCTCTCTCTATGCTTCTCTTCATCCCTCCTTCTCCCCAACTCCCCACCCCCCTTCCCAACTCCCATATCCAGGGAATAAGGAAATTTGAGTTCTTTCTGTCTCTGGAAAGATACAAAAATAAACCTTGCATTCCAAAAGGAGTGACAGTCAGGCTGTTGCCTCACAGTGCTATGAGGTTGCTGCCTTAGATCGCTGCTGAATCCTTGAAAAACTGGGCAAAGACAGAGAGAGGGGAGCAGACAGAGCTGAATTGAGTCAAATCTCTCTCCTTCCCTTTGTATCTCTCTCTCTTTCTCTTGCTCCCTGTCTGTGTCTCTTCTCACTGTCTCGGAAAGCCCTTCATGCTCTCCTTGGGACTCTTCACTGTCCTCTTTTGTTTCTTCCTTTTGGAAATCTGGGCTGACTGAAGAACGAGAGGGGGAGGAGGGAAGCCTCCACCGTGGCTTCCACTTGTTCCTCAGCTGGCCCGGATTTCCAAAAGGAAGGAAGAAAAAAGGATAGTGAAGAGCCCCAAGTAGAGCACGCAGGGCTTTCCGAGAGTGTGAGAAGCTTCTTTTCTTTCTTCTTGGCAAGTTTTTGGAAATCCATATTGGCTGAGGAATGAGCGCAAGCCATGGTGGAGGCTTCCTTCCTCCCTCTCACCCTCCTTCTCTCATGCACACCCTCCAGGCCTCACCACAGCTAGTTCCATGGCTGTTTGCTGCTCTTGTAACACCTGTGCAGCATACTCAAACTTAGTGCACTTCTCTCCATCCCACCCTCTTTTTCTTCCCAGAGCCCATTACACTGAGGAACATTGGCTCCAAGCTGACCCGGCCAGTGTCTCGGGATGGAGAAAAGTCACAAATCTCTCCCAGCGGCCGAGCTGAATACGGCACCAGCAAGGGCCAGAAAAAGCAGTAGCGTTTCTACCCTAGAATATGGAATGTGACTCCATCTGCCGCCATTGCCCTTCTCTTCTCAGGGCAGGCAAAGAGTGAGTGGGTGGGGAGGGCAAGGAGCATGGCCAGCCAGTGGTGGGATCATCTGACGGAGCCGCAGAAGAGGGTCCAAAGGGTCACATGCGGCTCCAGAGCTGACATTGCCGACCCCCATCCTAGGTGATCCACAGATGCCATTGACTGTTACACCAGAGCGGTGCATCGGAGCTGCCGCATTTGAGGCACCGGCTCCGGAGTGGTGCAACAGTCAGTGTGATGACCCTGCAGGGCTGGCTCCTTGAATGCCCTCCTGCCACCTCTTAGCACCCCCTGCCGGATCCCTTACCTCGTAGCACCCCCCTAAGGCATCCCACCATCCCCCAGGGGGTGGTACCGCTGACTTTTGGAACCACTGAACTAGAGCAATGTGGGATAGACAGCATCACCACCAGATGAATTTGTAACTGTCTGATAAACAATACTCAGTGACTAGTCCTTAATGATCCTATATCTTCATGGAAGGAAGGAAGCAGTGGGGTATCACAAGGTTCCATTTTAGGCTCAATACTCTTAATAATCTTAATAAATAACTTAGGGAGATGGAGGAATAGGAGGGGAACTCATCAAATTTGCAGATGACACTAAGCTAGCAGGAATAGCCACCACCCCAGAAGATAAGCTCGTGATCCAAAAAGATCTTGACAGACTTGAACGATGGGCCCTATCCAGCAAAATGAAGTTTAATGTGGAGAAAATCAAGGATTTATACCTAGTCAGGAAAAACGAAACATACAAAAGTACAGTTTAGGCGCAACCTGGCTCAAAAAGTAACTGTGAGAGGGACCTTGGAGTTCTAGTGGACGATCACTTAAGCATGTGTGGCAGCAGCCAAAAAAGGTAATATGAATCTTGGTTGTATAAACAGAGGCATAGAATCAAAATCACATGAAGTATTAGTACCGCTGTATAAATCCTTACTAAAACCACACCTGGAATATTGCATCCAGTTTTGGTCACCATGTTACAAAAAAGATGTTGAGACTTTGGAAAAAGTGCAAAGAAGAACAACTAAGATGGTTAAGGGCCTGAAGACAAAAACATGAAGAAAGGTTGCAGGAATTGGGTCTGGCCAGTCTAGAGGAAGAAGGACTAGGAGTGACACGATAGTACTAGTCCAGTATTTGAGAGGTTGCCACAAAGAAAAGGGGATCAATTTATTTTCCAAAGAATCAGAAGGCAAGACAAGAAACAATGGATGGAAACTAATCAAGGAGAGAAACAATTTGGAATTAAGGAGAAACTTCATAACAATGAGGACAATTAACCAGTGGAACAGTTTGCCTTCAGAAGTTGTGGGTGCTTCATCACTGGAGATATTTACCTCAATGTGGCATTCATGTCACTCTTTCCAGCTCAAGGCCACTGGGAAATGATGTGTGATTGGGTCCGGACAGTGGTGAAAACATCCCTGAGCGAGCGGGGTATGGGTTCCTCAAGAAGTATGGCTTCTTGAGGATTTATCTCATTCCTAATCTCATAGATTTATCTCATTCCTAATCTCATTTTTGAAAGGTTATTGCCTTGCAGTTTCAGAGGGGCCTGGATGAAGCAGTTTATCTGAATCCCTTCCAGTTGGGTTTGGGCAAGGTACAGGATTGAAATGGCAGTGGTGGCACTAGTAGATGAACTCAGGAGGGAGTGGGATCTCTCAGCAACCTTCAATACCTTCAAAAGCCATGGTATCTTTCTGGACCAACTTCAGGGTTAGAAGTCAGGAGCACAATGTTATGTTAGTTCTTTCTCCTTCCTCCAGGATTGGTTCCAGCCAATTGATAAGAAAGAGAGGTCTGCCCATGTACTCATAGGGCCTCAGGGCTCAGCTGTCTCCCCATTCCTGTTTATATGAAGCCACTAGGTGAAGTTATTTTATAGCATCACTTGAGATATCTTCAGTATGCTGATTATATTCTGCTTAGCAGAATCTGCTATATATCTCAATCCAAGTGATGATATTAAGACTATGTCTCGATACCTGAAGACTGGCAATTTTCAGGGACAGGAGTAGGCTTTTTTAAAGATGGGAAAGCGTTCCATGATAAGACTGTTGATATTGTTTTCAGAAAGGGAGAAAATATTTATTTTCTCTCTTTAATGAGTTAGATATATGCTTCCTGTCTCCAGTTATGTCTCTCTGAACATCCCCTCTCTTGTATGCTGGACTATGGTGGCCTATGCTTTCTTTCCTATCCAAAGCTTTGTCCTTTGCTTATACCTGAAGGCTGTTGTGCCAGACAAAATAAGCTTTGCTGGGAAATAGACTAGAACTATAAATAACCCAAAGATCCAGCAATTATTACATTAATCGATCCTTCCTTTTTGGTAACATTATATGTGTTTCTAAAGATGTACTGCCTTCCATAGATAGACAGAAAGGAAAACACTTAGATTTTGTTCATGGAAGTACTGTGTATGATAATACTGGGGCATTAAGGACTGAACTCTTTGTTTTAAAACAACCCTGTCTCTGTAACCTTTGCCAACATCAAAAGATTTCATTGAAGAAAGGAATGTTTACCTTACTTATACTTGTTGCAGTTTTTCAGTGACAGCTGGACCTTCATAGATGAGATACGGCATAAAGGATTACTATAAAACCTCAAAGTTGCAATGCTTTGAGGGAAATAAGTTTTAAAACTGATTTATTTAAACCATATGGAAACTTTTTATGGGCATGCTTTAAAAGAATTTACATCTGAACATATTGGTTTGTTCTGTAAAGAAAATCTATCTGGTAGAAACAAACACAAAAAACAGTATTGTGATAGAAAGGACCGCAAATTCAGATTTTCAGTTACATTTTCAAGAATGGATTTAAAAAAAGGAAGACAAGCCTATTCAGAGGTGTACATTTTAATTTGAAATTGACCACCAAAGAGAAGCATTTTGAAATCATATTTGAAGGGGCTATATAGCAATGTTACATGATTTGAGAGGTAAATTGAAATCACATGATTTATCCTATGACTCCTCCTATAATACAAACTAGTGTTTAAAATTCCAATTTGCTATGTATGTTAAATGAATTTGGGGTAATTTGTCTTTTATACTATTTTCATTTGATTACCAAAATCAACATTGCTTTGTGAAGAACTTGTCCAATTTATATACCCAAACAAAAAATTTCATTGCAGAAAAAAATAGGAATGGGGGATAAAACATTTCCTCATGATTAAATCAGAGAGGGCAGTATTAGATTATTATTGGGCCGGCTGTAAATGTTCTTTGTTTAAGAGTATTTGAATTTTTAAAAAAATCAATTACATGCTAAATTGAGACAAAATGATTTCTTGCAATCCCAAAGCATTTAGAATACCACTTGAGCATCATCAGCATTGATAAAATCACTTTCAATCAATTGCAAAAAAGCAGTTTTACTTGGAAAAGGTTACATCCTGTAATGATACCTTTAACACCATTGAACGACACCACTTGCCTATCCCGGTTGTTGGAAAGAATTCAATAGGTAGATTTAAAAAAAGCCAAATACATTCTAAACATCTGGCTGATTATGTGACCAACCATAATAGTCTCCATGTAATTAAGAAAAAGAATACATCAAGGACATCACCCAGGCACTAAAACATGTTAAAATGTGCAAATTGTGACTCTCTATATACATGTAAGATCTTTCAAGATTATTTTATACATCGGTGATTTTTAGTCTTCATAAAATTAATGAGGTACATCATATATACAGGCACAATTCACAAATATATAGTGAGACTGTCCACACTAGCAATTTATAGTATCCCTTAGCTTTTCCTGTGATGATAAATCACTGCTGTATATCTGTCACCTGTGTATATTGCTGCAAAGTAGACCAAGTGACATAATAAATAATAGCTCAGTCTTTTATGCACAAAATTTCTTGTACTGTACAAGCTAATCTTTGGGGTGAGGTGGGGTGTGGGGAGAAATAGAGCACATGGTAGGAGGATAGGTTAAAAGCTTTCAGAATTCTATCCTGCTCATTACCAAATTATGTTTAAGTCAAACAACCCTGTCAGTAACCAAATTCTCCATAATCTGGTTAAACACATGCACACACACAACGAAAATTATATCAGTGCTGGTCATAATTATATATTGATGGTAATTCTATTATGAATTCTAAGAGGTATGATTAAACCTGTATAGAAGGCATCTATTGGGGAAAATGCAGCAAATAAATAAATTAGAAAACCAGAAACTAAATTATGTCAGAGGATATTTTCTTCTGCCTATATTAAAGGCATGGATGAAGTCATCTGCATTTGCTGGCTTGGATTTGCCTCCTAATAGTTGACAACTGTCTAATCTTAATTGGTAAAGATTTTAGACACTTCAGTTTTGTATCTGATATGTTTTCCACAGGCATGTTAGAATGTAAAATAAAGTAAATGTGTAGGCCGCTCTGATGCTTTAGTTAGATTTATGTCGTCAAGTTTTGCAGCTGGAGAAGTGCTTTGGTTTTGGACTCATGTTGTAGCTCCTGCTTTTTGAATCTCAACTTCTTTCTAAAACACTGGTTTCCTTATTTAATTAATATAATTATACTAACATAAACAGATTAGATTAGGTAGTGCTTTTCTATACATAAAATACCTTTTTTTACTGATTCACTCACTGATAAGAGGGTCTTGTATCCTGCATTTCTTTTATAACAAAAGCCATTTATGTATTCTAAAGAGTTGGTTTAGTAATTACTTGTAATACAAATGTTGAATGCAGTGAAGTCTCATTTGCCTTTGGGAGCTTACATTATCTGAGTACATTGGATGATAATACTTCACCTGAGATTTAGATTACTTATGGAAATATGATTTATCATTACTAATAAAAATTATTAGCATAGCCTACTAATAAAAGTATTATTTTCAATCAGAATCATTATTCTCCAATGTTATTTATTGCTTCCATAGTTTTTTAATGTTCAGTGAGCTTTGCATTCATAATTGTTTTACAAATAAACAAAAAAAGATGTTTGATATTGCTGTATTAAGGTTGTATGCTTATTCCAGAAAATCTATAAAACACATTTAAAATATAATTAAAAATAAATTCCTTTGGTTAAGTTAATAACTTTATGCGAGCATGCTTAACAATAACCACATAAGTAGAGATGGAAATTGCAAACTTTATCCTAATTTTTATTTTTTGTTATCTTTATATAAGGATATTATCTGTGTCCATTCAGTTTCCTAAGAAAAGAAAAAGTGTGCTAATATAAATTCAGAAATCCTACATTTAGAAAGATTGCAGACTTTTTTCCATTCTACTTAGTAAAACAGAAGATCATATCCATGTAAGTAAATTATTTAAAATGCTATCTATAGTTTACATACAGTTCTTTGCAATTGTCTGCTTGCTGTTCTGGATTCACACACAGCTTTAAAACAGCAAGTGATGATTGTATTTCTAAGATAGTATATCTTGTTGATATGTCAAATTGTTACCTCTCTTCCCCCACCCAGGGACATGGGTCCTTTAGTTTGCAATTATCCACATATTGTGTGTGTGAATATTTATTCAAAAAAGAATCTATTTATTTATTTATTTTAAAAAGTAGTTGAAAATTATCTCCATTTATCCCAAAGGCTACATAGGAATTTCAAATATTGTTAGGAAAATACAATTTATGGTCAATGCATTAAAAATATAGGAATGCTGGTCTCAGTGAGGAAAACCTTTTAAAGTTTTTGCAAAGTATTTATAGAATTTTAAAAAGTCTCACACACACACACACACACACATATACATATATATATATATTTGTTTTTTTTTTAATATTTATAAAAAATATTATAAATAATATAATAAGTATATATTTTATATTAGTTTATTTTAAGCTTTCGGGGTACTTACATGTTGTGCTGTTCAGCTTCCTTCGGGTATTATCCCACGTCATTGTAGTTCTGTTAAAGTTGTAGCAACGTTTTCAGCAGAATCTCATCTGCCATCATCAGGCTTCTGTATGGATGTGTGTCTTACATTCCTGGTTTCAAATTTGAGGCTGGTCTATTCTGATTGGCTAGGAGCCTGGTCTGGTTCATGACTTGGAGTTTGATTGATGGTGTTATCTGGTTTCTTCTGATCTTGTTTTGTGACTTTGATTGGTCCTCGTCTTGTTTTTTTGGTTTCTGGGGATAAGCTTTTTTGTTTTTCCAAATGTTTTGGCTCATGAGCTGCTCCTGTGAAAGGACGGCTGCTCTTCATTAGAAGCTGCTATTCATTAGCAAGCTGGGTTTACTGGTGCTGGTGGGGGGTGTTTTGAGTTGGAGCTATCAGAGGGATTGTTTGTGCCGGTGTTTGCCTGGCTTGGGTGTGAATCTTTCTATTTGACGAGTGCAGTTCAAATGATTGACAGTCTGGGATCATCTCTAAAGAGCAAGATCTGTCATTTGATTGCTAGGGCTGATTGTTTCATTGGACTTGAGTTTTGATGATGGTTTCGTTTCTTCTGTTGTTGTGGCTTTGAATTGGCTGCAGCACTCTGTTTTGTGTGAGGCTTCATGGCTGCTTGGCTTCGGTGAAAGACGGCTGCTATTCAATCAGCAGCTGGTTTCACCTGGGTGCCTGGTGGGGGTGTTTGAGTTGGAGCTCAGAGGAGTCTGTCTGTGCTCAGGTGTTTGTCTGTTTTGTGTGTGGAGATATTTCTATTTGAGAGTGCAGGTTCCAAATGATTGACAGTCTGCTGGAATCACTCTTCTATTCATGCTCTCAGGTTCTTTTTCAATCTCTATGGCTTCTCTGATGATTCTGTGGCTGGGTTTTTCTATAGTGCTAGGTTTTGGTGCCATTGATTTGATGTTGTGACCTGTGGTTTTCATGTGTTTGGACTAGTGAGGAGTGTGTTCAGTTTTTACTGCATTTTTGGTTCATAGGCGGGTACTTATTCTTCTATTGGTCTGTCATGTATGTGGCCGGCATGATGTAAGAATTTGTATATGCTTGTTTTCCAGTATTTTGTCTTTGGGTTCCTCAGATGGCTTGCAGTGTAATAGATGCATTCTGCCTTATCTGTGGCATAAGGGTGTTGTATCAGTGTTACAGTCAGAGAATAGAATGTGCCAATCAAGAGATGTAAGTCGGAGCTATGAGTTCATAATTGGTTTTTTAAATTTGTATTTTGAGATCCATCATTATTATCCTCTTTTAGTGGGTGTAATTGAACAAACAGTCATCATGCTATGGTCACTGTTTGAAAATGGTTCCTGTATTTGTAGGCCATAAATTGAGTTTGAGCTGTTGCAGAAGATGAAGTCGAGGCAGTTGTTTAGTCTGGGGTTGTAAAATACTAATTGATCCAGTCCCAGCATGGTAACAGCATTGTATAGGGTTGAATGAATGGGTTCAGATTTATATTCATTTAGTGTCCAATTTATGAGAGGTAAGTTGAGGTCACCAAGGAAAATAAGAGGGTGTGAGAAAATAAGAGGCAAGAGGCAGCCCATGTCAGTCATGAAGTTAGCTTGTTTTAATGAGTTATATCATAGTCAGGGGCTCCATAGCAAAGTAAGAAGGGGATTGAGATATTGAAGGACAGATCACAGACGATGGTTTCGGAAAGAGCAAGTTCTTGTATAATTTGAATCTTTTTTAGGTTTTGAGACTTTATAAAATATAACAACTCCACCTCCTCTATGGATTTCGCGATCAGACCAATAAACTTGATATTCTCTTACAGTGGTAATGGAGTCTGGGAAAGATGCATTCAACCACATCTTTATTTGCGAGGCTTCTTGCATTGAGTAGTTTGCATTTAAGATATGAGGGAGTGGGTCTGGAGGAAGTAATGGGCATGCATTCCTAACGTTGGATGTTTGGGTGATAGTTGAATGATGGTTATATATTTTTTTCTCCCCACAAAACTATGAGTGGGCCCTGATGGGAGGTGTCAGTGGCATCAATATCATTGAGAATGATTCTTGCCTGAGCATGACTTCCTGGCATGGTCATCATTTTTGATAAGATTGTCCTCTTTATGTGTCATTAGCCTCCTTCCTTCATGAAAAATTGATCCAGTTAGCGCATGCTTCCCTAATGTTCCTAAGAGTTTGGCCTTGCAAGCAGTTTTCTTCCATTGTAGTTTTAATTTTATCGAACAGGTTAGTGTTTATTTTGGTGAGTTTTTGGAAGCTTTTGGAGACTTAGTTCTTCGAGACCAGTGGTTCCCAAACTTTTTAAGTCCACCACCCTATCGGTACTATAAACTCATCCTTGGTGCCCCCCACCCAGGGGTGGGATTCAAATTTCTGTGGGTGGGTGTGGCCAGGTGACTGGCAAACCAAATACAAGTGGTTCTCACTTAATGGCCTGTTGTTTAGCAAGTGTTCTAATTTATGACTGGTCTCCCCAGAGCTACTTGACCTGTTTTTGGAGTTTTGACAGCTTT
>BHFT01014256.1:0-21484 GCA_004320025.1 Laticauda laticaudata
TTATGTTTTGATGTCTTGTGTTTTGTTTGTGTATGTTTGTTTATTGAAAACTAATAAAAATTTGTAAAAAAAAAATGATAACCATCAAAAGTGAAGAAAAGGTTTTCTTCCCTACTGAAGTCATGTGTGTCTTGGATGATATATTTGAATAAAGGAAGACCTCAGTCTACATATTTATTATTTTAGTGTATTAAAAAGATGTAAAATCTCATCTAGGCAGATTACCTCTCTTTTTTTTGAAACTGAGAATCACCATATCTGTCCTGAATTTTCTGAGAGTTGATGGATAAATAAATCTTTACCTTTGCCAAAATATTGTCATGCACATTATATATAAAATTATATGCTTCTTATCTTTTTCTTTGTGCAGGAAGATTTGTTATTTTGGTGGTTGTCTTCCTTTCTCCAAGGATAAGATAAATTTTTATCCTGGAAATGTCCACAGGCCTTGAATCTGATGTTAGAAAAATATTGCACATTGGGACAAAAGACTCCATAGTTCTCTCCTATATATGTATTAATTTTACAGCCGGAATAGTGCAACTCCCTCCCACTGAGACATTGAAACAAGGGGAAGGGCAGAATGTCTAAAACATATACGTTTTATGTATGTTGTGGTTTCAGCTGTCAAGTGCAAAGAATCATGTCAAGTTCCAGTTAAGATAATTTATTGCGCATACACATACACAAGAATCTAGTCAACTAATGGCCAGCACTAAAATTGATTCTAGACAAGAGTTAACAGAGTTCATTGGAGTTTGGACTTAGATTGCTTGTCGGAAGCCTAGACTGATTTCTCTCTCGACTCTGACCCAGGCTCTGCTTAAGGCCCTGTCACATTGGCCGACGTTTGTAAAAAGCAGATGAGAAAATGTTCCATCCGTTGTTATCCGCTCTCAAAAGTGCCCCGAATTTGCATAACCAGAGCGGACAACAACGGAAAGGAACGGACGGGGGGAGGATGTAGAGGGGATGGAAAGCGGATGCTCCACGAAAGTGTAGCGGTTGGGAGCGGATGGCACGTCCGCAGGGCTTCCGGGGGAGCACAGCGAAGCGGACGCGCAGCGGGAAAGAGCGGATGCAGAGCGGAAGCCGAGCGGAAGCTTAGCGGAACCCAGTGGATGCACAGCGTTCACTTTGCATGCGGGGAGGATGCATTGCATCAGCCCCGCGGATATAAAGGGAAGCAGCTCACAAGCAGGTCACCATTCAGAGGAAAGACCTGCTTCCAGACACAGCTCTCCAGCCAGCCAGCCAGCCAGCCAGCCAGCAAGCCAACAACCCAACAACCATGGGGAAGAGAGAAAGCCTCAGCCATCTGCTGCCAGCCCTGGCAAGAGGGACAGGGCCACCATCCCACCCCTGGCCCTAACTCTGCTGCTGCTGGGGCTTCTGCTGCTCGGGCTCGCTCTTCTGGTGCTGGGGCTTCTGCTGGCGCTGCTCCTGGTGCTGGGGCTTCTGCTGGGGCTTACTCTGCTGGCACTGCTCCTGGTGCTGGGGCTTCTGCTGGTGCTTACTCTGCTGGCAACTGCTCCTGGTACTGATGCTTCTGCCGGTGCTTACTCTGCTGGCACTGCTCCTGGTGCTGGTGCTTCTGCCGGTGCTTACTCTAATGGCACTCGCTCCTGTGCTGGTGCTTCTGCTGGTGCTTACTCTGCTGGCGCTGCTCCTGGTCCTGCTGGTCCTGCTGGTGCTGCTGGTGCTGCTGGTGCTCCTGGTCCTGCTGGTCCTGCTGTGTCTCCTGGTGCTGCTGGTGCTGCTGGTGCTGCTGGTGCTGGTCCTGCTTTTGCTGCTACTGTTTTGCTGCTGCTGCTGCTGCTGCTGTGTGGTGGTGTGTGGAGAGCAGCCCCTACAACCTCGAAGCCCCTCTGATGAGGGCCCATATGGCCCTGCCAGAGGGAGGAAGAGGCAGACGTGTGAACGGGAGAGGAGGCAATACACCATAGAAGAGGAACATGAGGAGGAGGTGCTGGAGTGGCTGAGGGAGAATGAATATCTTTGGCGGAAGGGAAACAGGCTCTATTGAGACAACAAGAGGAAGCAGGCTGCTTGGAGGAGAGAAGGCGGAGAGCCTGGGCTACACTTCGGAGATGCTCCTTGGCTGGTGGAAGCATGCACACCTGGTATGGGAAGCTGCACCTCAGAAATCTGGCCAGGCCGCAGTCAAGCTGACGGACGGAGAGACCTACGTGATGGCCAAGTGCAGCTCCTGGAAGGTGAGATCCGCCACCAAGGAGCAGCCCCTCTCACAACCCTCTCTCTCAGGCAGCCTGCTGAGAGCCAGTCCTCTTCTGGCAAGAGTCAGTCCTGTGTCCAGGCAGGTATCTGTGGAGCGTGCCACAACAGAGACCCCCCGACAGCTGTAACTACCTGGGCGGAGTGCGTGGAGGACCCCTGACGCAGTGGGAGCAAGGAGAGGGCACTTCCACCACAGCCCAACCCGCATCCACCCCCAGCTCACCTCCACTGAAAGGCAGAGAGGCAGACCAGAGGGCAGAGCCACACTGTCCTGCTGGAGATCAGGGACACCATCAGAGCAGCAGCGTAGATCTCCTCTCTCAGCTGGTACAACACCGACATCCCATCCTCCAACTGCAAGCCCTTCCTCACCTACGTCAACCAGACCCTCATGAACATGTCGCGAAACACAGTAACCAGGTGGTGAAGGACAGGATCACCAATCTTCTTCACAATCCTCCAGACCCAGCTGAACCTGCTCCCACCCAATCCAGGCCTGCTCCTCCACCCAGGTTGATGTCACTGCCCTACCAAGGCTTTCCACAGGCCTTCACTACCAAGGCTATGGCTACCAGGAGGTCCAGACAGCACAGGCAGCCCTTCCCAGTCCAGGCACAGGTACATCGGATGCCACCAGTGCCACTGATGCCACCGATGCCACCCACGCCACTGATGCCACCCACGCCACCAATGCCAGCCATGCCATAGATGCCACCCACACCACAGATGCCACTCATGCCTCACCTCGCTCAGCTGCAGACCAGACATCCCCACTACACTGCTCTTCCTCCACCCCATAGCCAAGCCTGGCCTCAGAACAACTGTCATTGGTTTTGGGGCTGACACCCCATGTCATTGGAGGAAGGGCTCTCAACATCACAGGACTGAGCCAGCTGTCTGAGAGCTTCCTCCACACACCGTCACCTGCTGTCCTCTCGGGACCAGGCACCCCAATGGTGCCTCAGACCAGCACTCAGCAGCAGCCACCTCCACAGCACCTGGCCCTTCACCCTGAGACTGGGCAAGCCTCAAAGTGACCAAGAAGAGTGCCAGGACTGGGTGGCTACCTGTTGACTTTATTTTTGCTTTGGACACTTGACTTGGGTCATTTTGCTTTTACAGCTTGTTATTAATAAAGATTATCTTTGCTTCACACACTTGCTTCATTTATTTTAGTCAATAAAGTCTTGGTGCAAACTTTTAGAAATGGTTTAAGCCTTTGCATGCTTGTGGGATGGGTGAAGATAGCAGTGGGATGGGCAGGGATACCTTTGGATGGTAATAGCTGTGGGATGGGCAGGGATACCTTTGGATGGGTAATAGCTGTGGGATGGGCAGGGATACCTTTGGGATAGGTAATAGCTGTGGGATAGATAAACCTCCAGTGCAAGCATAGTGGGACTGTATGGTCCACCCTCCAGGTGCCACACCTTTGGCCCTTCATTATCAATAACAATGTAAGCATTGATCCACACATTTCAGCAAAAACAAACTCTTTCTTAAATGCCCTGTTCATTGTAGGCCCACCAACATACATGACCCAATCTCATCAGTGTGATGAGACAGGCTGAAGGAAGCATCCATTAATCATCTATCATCCTGTCTTGCCACTCCACCGCTCCAGCTGGGGAGTTGCACCAGTGTTTCAGGAGGTCGCGCTGCTTCTTCCCTTCATGTGAAGCTCTGTTGGGGCTTGTACATCCACAGTATCTATCAGGTTTCGCCCTTGCCTCCATTCACCAGGCTCCATGTCCCCACTGCCTTGTTGGAGTCCACGAGCCTGTTCTGCAACACTGGTAGCGGGTGCGCATGAGATTGTGCAGTATGCAGCAAGCTTCTACGATCCTCCTCACGGTCTCTGGGTGATGCTGCATGGTGGTGAGAAGTACTGGAACCTGTTGGCCAGGATGCCAAAAGGTGTTCTCCACCACCCACCTTACCCTGGACAGCCTATAGTTGAAGATCCTCTCCTCACGGGTGAGGCATCTGGAGGTGTAGGGCTTCATGAGGTAGGTTCTGAGGGAGAAGGCATCATCCCCCATGATGAAGTAGGCGCACATCTTGTGCGTCGTTGGGCAGGGGGTCTGGATCTGGGAAGCCCATGATGAGGTTGCGTTCCAGCCCCTCTTGAGGTGACTGGCGTTGTATACCTGGGCATCTGAGATGAGCCATTGCCTGAAGCATCGATGTACATGAACTTGTAGCCAGCATTGACCATGGCGAAGAGGATGATTTGAAGAAGCCCTTGTAAGTTGAAATAAGTGGACTCTGACTTGGCTGGAGCTTTGCAGGCCACGTACTTGCCATCTGTGGCTCCAACGGGTGTGGGGGAATTTCCAACTTCTGATACCACTGCTCTGCAACTTTCTTCCAGTCTTCTTCAGTGGAGGACACTGGAGGAGCTCCTCCATGTGTTTCTTCGATGATGGCCTGCACCACTTCTCTGACCACAATGCTGATGGTGTTGTGTGGCACCCTCCAGCCGTACTGCATGCTCCTGTACGTGGTCCCGGAGGCCAGGTGGTGCAGAGTCAGTGCCACCTTGAGCCAGGGTCCAGGCTGGGCCGGAAGTTGGTGCTCTGCTTGGTCAACCTGGGTCTCAGCTGCTCACAACTTCGTCAAACATGGCTGGAGGCATCCTCATGAAGTTTGGAGTGCACAGAGGTCTTCGTTCCTCAGCTCCATCATCAGCTTGTTCTACAGTCCGTACTCTGCTCTTCTCCCAATCCATCTTCGGACACAGACACTTCTTGGCCGCCTCCTTTTCTTCCCGTAGAACAGGTGAAAGAGCCTGTAGATGGCTTCGCACTGTGGCAGAACGATGGTGGCTACCAAAGGGAGTGTGTTACAATCCTTGGTGGAGATGACTGGATGCTGTGAAAGAGCAAGAGCAAGATGAAGGCTGAAGAGGTCTGCAAAACAGGGCTACTGGACTGAAAGTGAGATCCAGGTGAGTTCCTCCCCCTTTTTATAGGAAATATCATTTTTTTCGCTTGGTGTCCTTTTGCATCCTCTAGCATCCTGCAGACATCCTAAATATCCAAGATAGCCAAGTTCCCCTCTGCCGAACGTTTTTTCATTTTTAAATGCTTTGTATGCGGAGCTGCATCCACTTTTCATCCTTTCTCTGTCCATGCTACTAACGCTGCGCGGTCCATCCACGTCGGTTTCGCTTCCTCCCTGTGTCCATTTTTCTGCTGGAGCGATGCAAGTTTGCGCAGATTGCAGCGGATTGCCTAGCAGATATAGCGGATGCGTAACGGATGACGATGGATGTAGAATGGATGTTTCCCGTATACGTTTGCAGATGCAGAACGGACGCGTTGGATACATTTTCGCCTCAAAAAGTTTTGAGCAGTTCAAAACTTTTGAGTGGATGGAATCTCAGTCGACAGATGCTGGACGGATAGAGAGGATGAAAAACGGATGCAGTGAGTACAGAACGGAAGCATCGCGTTAACCAACGGTGGCAAATGTTTCTCTCCGTTTTAAGCCCCTGTCACACTGCACCAATGGATGGAAAGAGGATGTAAAAATGGAGAAAAACACTTTGCCATCCGTTGGTTAACGCGATGCTTCCGTTCTGTACTCACTGCTCCGTTTTGCTTCCTCTCTATCCGTCCAGCATCTGTCTATTGACATTTCATCCGCTCAGAAGGTTTTGAGCTGCTCAAACTTTTGAGCGGAAAAAATGTATCCAATGCATCCGTTCTGCATTCTCTAGGCATACGGGGGACATCCGTTCTGCATCCATTACGCATCTGCTATATCCACTGCATCCGCTGCACATTCCGTGCATCTCAAACCATTCCAGTGGTAAATGGACGCAGGGAGGAAGCAGAACGGACACGCAGCGTTCGTAGCACGAATGAAGAAAGGATGAAAGTGGATGCAAATCGCATCTGCATCATCCGCTACGCATCCGCTCTGCATCCGCTCTGCATCCTTACGCATCCTCTATGCCACCTCTATGCATCCTCTACGCATCCTCTACGCATCTGCTCTGCATCCGCTTTCCATCCGCCCTGCGTCCTCCCCCGTCCGCTTCTTTTCGTGTTATCCGCTCTGGTTATGCAAATTTTTGCCCTTTTGAGAGCGGGATAACAACGGATGGAACATGGAACATTTTTCTCGTCCGCTGTGTCCTTTTTACAAACGTTTTGCATCCGTTGGGCAGTGTGACAGGGCCTTTCCATCCTCTTTCCCTCCGTTGGTGCAGTGTGACATGGGCTTTATACTTCTCCTACTTCAGCATCATTTTCATTCTACCAATATACACAAGGTAAAATGGTTGAATCTTTCAAAATCAGACATCCACAACACAGAAGGCATTTAATGGTTTTACAGTATTTGGTGGAGTCAGGAACACTAATAAAAATTGTTTGGAAATTAAATATTCACAAATTTTAGCCAAAAATATTGATAATATGCCTATCAAACATAAACCAGAAATCCAGAAAGTTTTAAACCCACATATTCTTAAGACACCTTTGGCATTTTGCAGGATGGAAATAATTAAAAATGTCTAATCTACCTAAAAGACTGTAGAGATGAGTGGGAGAAGAGCGTAGTAACTTAAACATCATAGTGAAAATAACTGTTCAGACTTCTACCTGTCAAACTCTCTCTGTGCTGTTTAATAACCATATTGGTTCTCTTTGACAGTGATTCAATAAATATCTGTAGCATTTATTTATCTGTTAGTATTTTATGAAGAATTGTATGACTTCTTTTTCCTTCGAAATTACTTTTAGTAAAAAATGAGAATGCCAGCAATTCTTCATTCTTAGAACTGAGAAAAGCCAGTTTTATAAAAATGGTTCATCAAATTTTAGTACGAAAAGTTTTACATATTTGATATGATAAACTGAAATGGAGGGTTATTAGTGGAATTACTAGAATGATTCCAGGAGTTACAATTATTTGAACGATTTCAAAAGATACACAAAAGCAGAAGCCAATTTTCTACTGTATATATCTCTATTCAGCCTTCAGTAATACTTTTTAGCTGAGAAGGAAAGAGGATAACTGCAAAGAATTTCTACAACAGATCTAATCACAACTCTTCCATCTTCCATTTTCTGTTTTTACAATGGATAGGTGTTTGTTTTCTCTTGGGGAGTTGGAAAGGGAGAAAAAGGGATCACATTTCCATTGAGAAATCAATTTCTAATTAAACATGCCCATCAGTTCAACATATTCAGAATCTGACTTCCTTGCCAGGAACTCATTCATTTTTGACCCAAGGAGTGAGAGAATAAATACAGAAAGAAGGATATCTTTGAGATCTTCTACTTATTTCTTTCCTTTGAGTACAGTTTTAAGAGGAGGTGCAGGAGATATGGATTACAGCCCCGCATAGTTAAGGTTCTAGCCCTTTCTATTTGCCATAAACCCATTCTACATAAAGGAAAAATAACCCACCATCTTGCAAATGTCAGATGGAGCAACAATACAGAAAAAGGTCATAATAACACTAGCAATGTCATGAATAGCAGCCATAAGTAGCGGCCAGAGACTTAATCCACTCTAGGACGAAAGCGATGAAGAGATAGAAATGCTGCTGGCTATGAATCCTTTTGTAATATGTTCCAAGCAGCTGTCAACTGCTCAACTTTTGAACAACTGGGACCTCCCAAAGGAAAATAAAAACTTCAGAGTGGTCAGTTGCAAGAAAACAGTGGCTCTTTGAGGATAGGCTGCTGAGAGAAACTCATGAACTAATGCAGAAGACAGTCAGGTTCTTTCTCCAGAGTTAATTTCCTACAGAAAGAATAGATATAAACAGTGATTACTCTGAGGTTAATGAACTGAGCTTAGCAGTGTCCAGCTTCTTAGTTTAAACAAATGAAGAGCTGCTAGTACAAAGATAATTAGATGGTATAACACATCGTTTAAGTTTACAAAACTTACAGAATGATAAATTCTTACAATGAGTTGGGCATATTACTGATGTTGATAGCATTCTTCTTGATTTTCCTGAGATGGGTTATACTGAGATCAAGATGGAACTTCTATAGCCATCTGTGATTTTCTAAAAGCCTCCATGGTCAGAGAATTCCACCAAATAGGGTGAATCACAATATGGAGGGTTGTATGAATAGGATGGAGAGGAAGGGGCACAGTTACTTTATTCTTAAGGCATAAGCTTAGTTTTGGGCAATTCTCATAAGGTTTTCCAGGGTAAAAAAAAGGAAGATGGTCTGGATGGAGACATGCAAGTTCTGTTGTCTAGGGGAAAGGGACTGAAGCTTTTTTAGAATCATAATGTCCAGATAAAGTTCAGAAATAACTCAGACACCTCCCTAATTGACTGAACTATAAGAAGAAGGAAGAAGGACACACTACAATCAGACTAAATAAGACTGTGTTTTTATATCCAGCCTAAATAAAATTAGTTTTAGCCAACCTGTGAAGTTGATTTCATGTTCTGGTCTGCCTAGTGAGGCTGATGCCCAGAACTATCTTCTTCTGGATTCAAGCAGAAGATTAGAAGACACCTCACTTTATGTTACAGTTTATTTTATTTTGGGCCACCGGGAGGCTTCTTCAACATACACTGTGCATTTTGGTGCCCAGGAATATAGCATTGCTAACCTCCATTTTTCTCAGGCTGAGATCCTTCAAACAGGAAACATCCCAATTCATAGAATCTTTAATCAATGAGGCCATTATCCATATCTTTGAGGAATACTTGAAACTGCAGATCTAATGGATCTGGGAAGACTGTTTTTATGAATTCATTTAATCAATAACAGAAATGTATTATATTTTGTATCTAATTTACTAACTTTCTCATACCCAGCTTCCCAAACTTGGTGATACATTTTCCCATAGAAAGGAGAATTCTTTACTCCTGGGTTTCTTCTTCGTTGCTAAACATCTTTCAAGTGTGACAGAAACATGATTGTTCTGTTGCAATCCATGATTTAGTTACTTACCCATCGTACCTTAGAATATATGATTGACTATATGAATATATGATTGACTTTTAAGTCCAAGATTGACTTCTAAGCAGGGGTGGGATTCAAATTTTTAACAACCTGTTCTATGGGCATGGCTTGGTGATCATGTTATTGGCTGGGTGTGGCCAACTCAATATCACTCACATCGAGGCATGCATCTCGTCTCTTGGCCTCTCATGACTGTGGGGATGCTGCAATAGTCGCAGGTGTGAAAAATAGTCATAAGTCACTTTTTTCAGTACCTTTGTAATTTTGAATGGTCACTCCACACAAGCAAAGTACCAGCAAAGGAAGGGGAAAAAACTCCAGAGACATTCCTGAGACAGGAAGTCTAGTCCTGCCAAGAATGTAATAAGGGTTAACAGAGAGGTAGCTTCTGTAAGCAACACCAGAATGTTTCCTTCCTGCCTTCCTTACAGGATTAGGCCAATAATTTCCTCTAGCAACTGGTTCTCTGAACTGCTTAGAATGTTAACAACCAGTTCTAGAGAATAGATGCGAACTGGTAAAATCCCACTCCTGCTTGAACAATTTTCCAACTTAGCTTCTCAATCAGTGTTAATTTAACTTGTGCCTTCTGGCATGACAGTCTATTAGCTCCTGCTTGTCAACAGTGACTTATTTAAAAAAACAAAACCATGGCGCTAAATAAGGGTAAAGGCCGCTTTCTGACTCATACTGGAGCCCATTTTCATGAAGTTGGGCTGCAGCATGAGTCCAAAAGCTCAGAAGAAAAACCCTCTGGTCCAACCCAGAAAGGATCCTGCAACATTAACTTGAGACACATATGTTTGCCTTCATTCATAAGGCAAAAGGCTGTTCAACAGGCTATATGTTGTACAGGTATAGTTTAGAGCATGAATGTTAATTTGCTGCTTATTGAACTTTGACCACTACTATATAAGAGAACAAAAGAGGAAATGTACATTTAGTTGTAGAAAGGAGCATATGATCCTACTGTACATTTAAAGTTTTTTTAAACCACGATAGATTCACTTTTGTCTGGAATCATGCAGTTGCTTATACTTTTATTTCACGTGTGGCAGGATGAATACAAGAAAAACTTATATCAAATAATATTTTAACAGTCTGTTAAAATATCTTAAAAACAAACATATTTATAAAGTTCTGTATAAGAAAGTTTAATATTGTATGGATTACTGAAATTTGTGTTCTTTTCTTATTTTGTGATTCTGTAGAAATGATTACTCATTCTTTAGCTGGATGATTGGAAGAGTTTTGCTTGTGCAGTTTCCCACACTTTTTTTCGTAAAATACTACATTTTTTCATTTCAACTGAATTATAATTTGAATAAAATTGTGAAAGCATGCCTAACTGTTGTGAAGGATAACTCCAGATCTTCCATATGACAAATCTGTAATTAGTCTTAAAGTCTAGTTTATCCCATAATATCAATTTAGAATGACAAAAGGAATCAACATACAATTATCAGTAAGTAGTATTATAAAAATGTTGGAATGAATGCCATAAGGATATAAGTTGTTGTATATCTAATCAGAAACATGTTGAATCTAAAAAAGCCAATTAACTAATGGCATTAAGTATGAGTATTCCAAAAAGCTGAGGAATAAAATAAAACCGTCCAACAAAACTTAGTGCTGGTCAAAAAATAAAATTCAAGCTTGGAATAACTAACAACTGCATCTTTTTCATGGATACTTTTAAAACAAAAGAATCCCAACACAAATATATATATATATATATATTTGTACTGTGGCTGTTTTAGCTTCCTTCGGTATATCCCACGTCATTGGTAGTTCTGTTTAAAGTTTGTAACAAGTTTCAGCAGAATCTCATCTGCCATCATCAGGCTTTGTATATGAAGTGTGTCTTCACACAGTTCCACATATATATATGTAAAGTTGGCTACAACTTAAACAGAACTACAATGACGTGGGATTAAATAGCCGAAGGAAGCTAAACAGCACCAAATGTAAAGTACCCGCGAGAGCTTTTAAAAAAAAACAAACCAAATTATCCATATATATATATATTATATATATATATACTATATATATATATATACGGAATATATATATATATGGGAGAGAGAGTGTCCAATGAACACAGACCCATGAGTTAATAGCCAATCAGAATAGACAGCTCAAATTTGAAACAGAGCGAACTAGTGAGACACAGCTTCCATGACCAGAGGCGCTGAATGATGGGCAAGATGGGGAATTCTGCTGAAGCGTGTGGCTGAGCAACGTTTAACAGGAACTAACAAATGTGCAACAAACTTAAAAACTAGAAAACTACAATGACGTGGGATAATACCCGAAGGAAGGCTAAGCAGCACACTATATATATATATATAATATATATATAGATATATATATATTATGTATATGTATATGTATATGTATATTGTATATTCGTATATGTAATTGGTATTGTAAGATGTATACGAATGTAGAAATGTATATGTTATATGTATATGTATATGTATATGTATGATGTAGTAATGATAATATACTATTTTGTTTTAAGCGTTTCGCGGGACTTACATACAGTGTGGGTGCTGTTCAGCTTCCTTTCCGGGTTATATCCCATGTCCATGTAGTGATTTTAAAGTTTGTAGAACGTTTCAGCAGAATCATCATCCTGCCATCATCCAGGCTTCTGTATGGATGTGGGGTCTCACAGCCTTTGGGTTTAAATTTGAGGGCTGGCCCTAAATTCCTGATTGGTTGGGAGTCTAGCGTCTGTGTTTATTGGACTTGGAGTTTGATTTGATTGGTGTTTCATTGGTTTCTTCTGTCTTGTTTTGTGGCTTTGATTGCTGGGCAACACAAATCATATATATATATTATATATATATATATTGTTTTTTTTATATATAATATATATAATGTTTAATATTTTATGTTAACAATTTTATAACTAGCATGAATATAGTACCAAAATGATTAAGAAATTTAATTTATTTATGACAATTGTAAATAATGATTGATAAAGCAAATCACTGTCTTGTCGCATTATTTTTGACGCAACAACCAACTTAAGTTAGTCAAGACATCAAGACTGAATAAGCAAGTTCAGAATAGCCACAATATACATTGTGAGAACAACCACACATATGATCTTTGATTTTATCCTTAACAGAGACCGCTGAAAGTGGACATGTTCAGACTGCTGGGATGCTAATATTCTCTGCCCAGTGCACTTATTAACATTTTATGGGAATTTGATAAAAAGTCAGACAGCTGGATAGAAGGCTTTAAATATGCTAAAACTTAAACATACAATTGGGGGGACATAAAAATATCTGCATTCCGCTTTCATGTTTATATACTTTTGCAAACACTAACCATATTTTGGAATAACTATTCTAATATTTGAATGGCAACATAATTGACTTGAGTATTAAGTTTTCAAAAAAAAAAAAACCAGACAAAATTGAAAGTTTCATATGGCCATTATCCATGTCTTATTTATCAATGACATAAATGTGTACTTTTGGAAGAAAATAGAAGTAAACCCAACCCATAGAATCTGAGAATATTAATTCAAATATTCTTTTGGGTGGAACAATTTTTGATTTTGAGCAAGTTTCACCCTTTGTTTGCAATGTCTCCGTGGAAAGAACCAGAAGCTGTTTCCTCACTTGAAGTAGCACCAAACTGCTAAGCTGAGATATTTCCAAATAATTGGAATCAAATTGAAAACATTGACAAAATGTATTAAATCCACAATCACCCCATGATTCTTCTTTCCATAGAATGCTGTGGAGGCTGGAACTTTTGTAATTAAAGCTTAAATGTATGGATAATAATTCATGAAGGCCTTTTTAAAAAAAAATATATCATCTACTCAGTTTGAGCTACAAGGGGGACCCTGTTTTGTAAAAGTGCAGATGATTTTAAAAATCAAAATAATGAACAAATATAGCTTTCCTGGGTGTGCCATAAAATAGTATTGAATATATAGTCTGGTGTCTATCTTGGATTTTATTTTGTTATCCTGTATTGTACAAGTGAAATTGCTGAGTTTATAAAAAGCTTTATGGCTGCATTTCTATATACATTACCTACCTCTGGCTGGATATTATGCTAGTTAAACCATCAGACCTTTTATAGCTCTGTAGGTGAAAGACTATCAAGCCCAGTTCCTTTTCTTGGTCAGAATTCTTTCTTTTCTTTGTCTCCTGAGATTTCTGCTTCTCTTCTTCTATGATTTCTTCTATAAGATGTTTCAATTTCCTCTTCCTGAATTTAGTAAAGGGATATTTCTGTGTGAGACACAGTCTGTGTCTTTTTAATATCCTTGTAATAAATGTATTTCAATCTTCCCTGTTGCAGATTGCCTTTAAATTCTATAGGAAGCTATGATATTTCTACAATTTCTAATGTTGTGTTAATGTGAAAACTTTTACAGTTCATTTTGTTAAACATCAGTTCTAAGCTAAACTATGGGTTTGATATAGGTTACATTTTTATGTGCTTTCACACATTAACAATTTTAATTTATTTTAAGCTCAAAAGCAAAGACTTGCTGAAGCCAATACATCCATGGTTCCATAGTCCAAGCAAGTATAAGAACAGGAATCTGTGCACAATAAAAGCAGAAGCCTGACTATTGGAAATGCCTATATTGAAAATAGGACATATGCTCCTGAAAACCTGGAGCATGTGCTTTTGTGCCA
Source organism: Laticauda laticaudata (assembly GCA_004320025.1). Lineage (NCBI taxonomy): Eukaryota > Metazoa > Chordata > Lepidosauria > Squamata > Elapidae > Laticauda > Laticauda laticaudata. The sequence continues at coordinate 13,871 of BHFT01014256.1, forward strand.
GCGGGCTGAATTATAATGGTAATCTTCAGAGTATATGTTAATGTTATTATGTTGTGAAGTAATATGGCAAGCAAAAGTACATTTTGTGAAAAGTTACAAATAACCAATCCAGATGTGCAAAGATATGCTTATTTTGGTTGAGGAATAGCAAAATACATAACGTGGGATGGGCCATAGATTTTTTTAAAATAAAATGTGTCTTTTGCAAAATGTTACTGTCATGAGCATAAAAGGAGATATAACATACTGTTAAAGGGAAAAAAAGAACAAATGTGCCCAGGAATCCTGGGCAGAGATTCAGCAAGCCATAAGAAACAAAAATCATAGGTTATTTTGTCTTCTAATATCAAAAACTAAAATTAACATGGAGCCAGAAAATGATATTAATTCAAATTCTCCTGACGCATGTGAGAGGCATTTTCAAACTGTATTTTCACAGACTGAGATTGCATCTCAAATATTTGGGTATTACATGACCCTATACAAGAGTGGCCACTGGGTTTCATCCAGGTGGAAATATAAAAACTAATTACATAACAACAACAAAAATAATAAAGCTCCTACTTCAGAATTAATTATTCTGCAATTCTTAAAGTTTAGTCTATTGTGATGGACTTCAGTGTTAGCCCCACTTTTCATCACTATAAACTCTTCTATAACAATTCTTAAAACTTGCCTCAACATTGGAGCTTCTCATTCCTGGCCAGTTTTTGGGTGAAGCACTGAAAATTTAGAATGCTTCAAGTTTATGTTGTTGTTGTTGTTGTTGTTGTTGTTGTTGTTGTTGTTGTTGTTGTTGAATCTCTAAGTTATGTCTGATGCCCCCATCCTCCACTGTCTCCTGGAGTCTATCCGAATTCATGACCATTGCATTGATGATACTATCTAACCATCTCATCCTCTGCCATCCTTTTTCCTTTTTCCTTCAATCTTTTCCAATCAACTTCAGCCTCTTTGGCATCAGTAGTTGGGGTATAGGCTTGAATTATGATGTTGAATGATTTGCCCTGGATTCAAAATGATATCATTCTGAGGGGTCCTTGGTGCTCTCTGAGCTTGCTTGTGTTCTTGAAGATGTTTCATTACGCTAACTTATTTGACCACATCCAGCTTTCCTTGACTCATAGATCTCACATTCCAGATTTCTATGCAACATTGTTCTTTATAGCATCAGACTTTCCTTTCACCATTGGACCTTCCTTTCACCATCATCCACAGCTGAGCATCCTTTCGGCTTTAGCCCAGCTGCTTCACTTTTCTGGAGATACTTGTAATTGCCCACCACTCTTCTCCAATAACATATTGGACACCTTATAACCTGAGGGGCTCATCTTCCAGTGTCTTATCTTTTAGCTTTTTGTCCATGGGGTTTTCTTGGCAAGGGTACTGGAGGAGGTTGCCATTTCCTTCTCCAGGAGACTACATTTTGTCAGAACTTTCCACTAGGAACTGTCCATCTTGGCTTAGCTCAAAGCTTCTTTGTGCTGCATAAACTCTTTTGCTATAACATGACAAGGCATGGGGGGTTTACTTTTACATTTCACTAAATAGAGCAGGGTTACTTTAAGGAATATGTAAAGACAGGCATGTTCAACCAATGGCCCAATGGCCTGGACAGCTAGTAATGTGGTCCCACAAGAGTGTAAACTTTTAACATTATTATCTGATTTTTAGTGATATTTATATATATTAATTATATATTTTATATGCAGCCCAAGTCAAGTTCTCTTTACTCAGTGCAACCTGTCAAGCCAAGAGATTGGACATGCCTGTGTTAAGACATTTTGTTACTTGAAATATCTTTTCCTAGGGAAACAAAAGGATAAAAACTAACCTTTTTACTGACCCAGCCTCTGTTTTCTCATATTTTTCTTGTGTTCTGACTGTAGCCAAGATTTGGCAAAGGATATTCTTGCCATTAGCTTTTTAAAAGGCTATGTTCTGCAATTAATTTACCTCATTCTATTGTCTCAAAAATGTTGGTCAATTGAAAGAATAATTAACCTTCTGGACTCGATTTCTAGCTCACGCTGCAGGGCTGAGCAGCATGCTAGGCTTAGACTGACAGTCGCCAGGCCTGGATTTCATTAGGAAGGAAATGGGACTTAATGGCATGTCAGTTGGAAAGATTTTCCTATGTAAAAACACACACATTTGCATTCACCTTTTGGATCCCATTCTTGTGTATAAATACATTTTTGGAAACATATTTATAAAAATTAAATTACATTTGCATTGGCGTGTGCTGAGTATGTGGATAGATGTGTTCCAGAGTGACACAAATTCCCATGTAAATTAATCCATTGCACAAATTTCAAAAGTCTTCTAGAAAGCTGATTATTAAAGTAAACCTTAATTATTGTTTTAAAATGAAACAATTACAGTAAAAGGGCTGCTAAACATGCAAGAAGAGTACCATATTGATAAAATCAGTAGAACACCATGTGCCTATATCATCAACAAATGAAACACAATTGGGCTTCCTCAACAGCGGAGTTTTTGGGAATACTGAGAATACTAAATGAGTTTGTATTATTCTATTCCATAAAATAAATGATTGCTTTCATTGGTTTAGCGTTAGGCAAGAACCTATATATGTCTGTAATTACTACATTTTATAGCAATAGCACTTACACTTATACACTATTTCATAGTGCTTTACAGCTTTCTCTGAGCGGTTTACAGAGTCAGCTTATTTTCCCGAACAATCTGGGTCCCTATTTTATCACCCTCGGAAGGATGGAAGGCTGAGTCAACCTTGAGCCTGGTGAGACTCAAACTGCTGAACTACTGGCAGTTGGCAGTCAGAAGAATTAGCCTGCAACACTGCATTCTAATGAGTGGGCCACTACGGCTTTTAATCTGTACAGCAAATAAATCATGGTAGAACTTGTAAAAAAAATAAAAGATATTTAACTTCACTAACAGCACTTCAAAGAATGTGGATATACTGCTGGATATACCATCATGGCAGATTGTCTAGCAGCATCCTATTGGCAGTCATATAATAGGTGTCAAGTGTTGTGTGCTGCAGACAATAAGAGTTTGGGCCACTTTAATTGCATTGAAAAAAATCTCAAGGCAAGAAATAACATTTTAATGTATTTGTGCCATGAATAACATACTTCTTGATGACCCTTGTGATCTAACAGAGTAAGGTGAGAGGCAGTTTTTTTGTGTGTCTGTGTGTTTGTGTGTGTATGTGAGAAAGCTATTTCCAAGTTCTCAAAAGATGATTATATTTAAAATAAAATATTTATTTTGGTAATTTAATTTGGTAGTAATCAGCAGTTCCTAAAGCATGGACAATATGTTCATTGCCTGGTGTTCCCATCAATGGATATGTTGCTGTGTTCTGAACCAGGAACAGATCAAACCAGTCAGGCAAACCAGTCAGGCAATGGAAGGCAAGCAATCCTTCAAGAACCAGACCCTATGCCATTTAGGGCTCCATAGATACAACCAGTACTTTGAATTGCATTTGGAAAACAGACTGGATAATCTTTGCAAGTTGTATAGCAGTTTGATAGTATGGAATGTCTCAGTTGTTAAAAGATTCAACTGAAGAAACATCATGTTGTTATGTGGTTGTAAACCTTTACATGATCTGTAGAGCTTGGAAACAGAATCATCATGTAAGCCAGAAGGAAAAAAAGAAAAGAAATGGTTGAGAACAAGGAAAGGTGTTGTGTTACATTTGTTCTAATTTGTGAATTTGCTTTGAGAACAAAACCATTTAGTCCTTATAGTGTTTGTGATTGTTAAAAGGAAAAAAACCAAATATTTAAGATATTTAAGCTATTTTAATTTGCTATATGAAAACAGATGATTTATTCTTTCTGTAAATAATTTCTTAAATCAATAGTGGACTCCAGAAATACTATTTCAAATTGTACTATTCCATCTGTACTTGTGGTATTGGTTCCATCCCTTTAACGTTGAACTAGCTTACTCAGCTTATTCACTGAACTATGTTTATTCGCCCCTGTGCATTTCAATGGATTATTGTTTAGTTGATATTTGTCAAAAATGCATTAGGAATGCTGTACATCCAAGCCTCTAAGACAGTGTTACACAACCTTGGCAACTTTGTGCGGACTTGGGACATCCAGAACTCCCAGAATTTCCCAGCCAGCATGACTGACTGGGGAATTCTAGGAGCTGAAGTGCTACATCTTAAAGTTCTCAAGGTTGAGAAATGTTGCTGTAAGATAAAGAGAAGTACCAATTTTTGTTAGCAATAGGATTAGTAGTCCCCAGAACCAACTTGCTCAGACTGAAAAAACTACTTGGATAAGCAGTGAAATGTTTCAAAGCAAAAGAAAGGAAAAAAGTCCAGTTGCCATGACTAAACTTCCAAACAACTCTATCTGGATGACTGAGAATCTTAATCAACAAGATATGTCCAGATCAATGCATCCATTCATTTCTGTCATTTTAGAGTACAGACATAATTTTATTTTTTTTCTAATAAAAATATATATGAATCACACTTAAGAACAAATAGTCACTGCTTATAAGGTCAATCAAATGTCTTGTTATACTTTATAATCCCATCACTTAGCCAATATAAATACCTAAATCACTACTGTCTTTTGAATGTCTACCTCACCACTCTTTAAATCCATCATCCTTTAAAATGGAAATAGGTTTTTCATTTGTTAAAGATGAACAAAATGAGGAAGCAATAATTTTGCTTAATTGATTATGTGCCATCCAGTTATTGTTAGCTCTTAGCAACCATATAGATACTTCTCAATTATGGTCCGTCTCCCAACTTGGTCCTTCATATTTTCCAATGATACACTTAGTTTGCCACTGAAATTGAATCCATTCACCTTCCTACTGCTCATCCTTTTCTAGTTTTTTCTTCCATATTTCCCAGCATTATACATTTCTTAAGACTAGGATATAATAATTTGAATCTGGTCATTTGTGCATGAAATGAGAACTTCAGGTTGATTTCTTTGATGATCCATTTATTGTTTCCTTGGCCATCCCCATGGAGAACTTTCAGGAGTTTTCTGCAACATTAGTGTTCAAAAGCAACAATAATCTTGTATCCTGATTTTTCAAAATTCAATTGGCTTTCATAGAATGTCACGAAACAAAACAACACAAAAAACACTGCCTGCATTATTCTGATCTTTGTGAGTGTAAACGTAACATGCCGTTTGAATATAATTTTCAAAAGGTTTCACTACTTCTGTCCTAACTGCTTGTATTTCATAATTGCTGATCCTTTTACTGTTAAGAAGCAATGATTAAAGGCTGTACATTTCTTGCAGCAAAGACTTTTCATATGAGTGCACACAAATGTCTTTTCTAGCAGCCTGACCAAGTTACAATAATGAAATAAAATCTTTCCTATTGACTAATGGTTAAATTAGCCAAAACATAAGTTTACAATTTCTACAATTCTTCAAACAACTGAGATATGCTACAGTGGCTGAATCTGCAAATGTTGTATTGTATAGTATTGGCGAAGTAAACTGATATACAAATTTTAAATGATTAAAACATGGCTTTGTAGAACAACATGGCCTAATTTTAAAAATTGTACCTTTTTAAGCTTTGGGGTTTAGGAAAATAGCAATAGCAACAGCACTTGAACTTATACATCGCTTCAAAGTGCTTTTCAGTTCTCCCTAAGTGGTTTACAGAGTCATATTTCCCCCAACAATATGGGTCCTCATTTTAATAACATCAGAAGAATGGAAAGCAAAGTCAACCTTGAGCCAGTCAGAACTGAACTCCTGGCAGTGGGCAGAGTCAGCCTGCAACACTCCATTCTAACTACTGTGCCACTACAGCTCATAATTTATGAGTTAGAAGGAACTAATTTAGAATAGAGGCATGGGGTATAGGTTGTAAGTACTGTAGAAGTTTTCTGTCTTCCTTTATGGTAGTGGAACTTGTGTCATCCTGGAACAATAAAGGATAAGGGATTCAGGATTGATCTTTTTTTTTTAAAAAAAATTGTTTTTAACATGTTTTTTAAATGTAGCACAGGTTTAAACCAGGAAATGATTGAATATCACCAATTAAACAGATCTAACTGAGAAAGATAAGGCTATTGATTGTTTATACTAGTCAAGAAAGCTACTGTTTCTGTATCAGAGACAGCATGCCTCTCATTATCACTAATTGAAGTACTTGAACATTCTTATCTCTGTCATGTGGTTTTGTATTACAGGATTGGAATGCTGAATTAAATCAGATCCAATAGGCATTTCTTAGATTCAGTCATTCGATTCCTTTTAGTGAATTTCATTTTTGCCTTCTATGGATTTTATTTATTCCATCTACCATTCTTCCAAGAAACTTAAATAACTTATTGGATTATCTTTCTTCCATTTTATCTTCATAGGAGATAAAATCCATCAGCTACTCAGTCTAGCTTAAACAGTGAGCTTTGTTAGTGAGTGAGGATTTGAAGATGGGTCTCTGCAGTCCTTCTAGGATTTTCACATTGCGTTTATCACAATGGACAGTAGGATTGTAAAACTAAAAGGGACTAGGGAGCAAACAGGGTGTAAAAGGAGGAATCTTTGCTGCCTGGTTCTTATTTTGCACCCAGTACAATTTATAATATAGGACAGAAGTTGGTCAATTATGTCTGCATGCACAAACCAGTTTTTGGTTCTCAACGCATAATGCCATTTCTCCTTTTGAATAACTAACTCAGAACAGCCAGCTGAATTTGTTGACACATCTCAGAAAGATTGCTCAGATAAATGTACTGAATCTAAAACAAAGACTGAAAGCATGAAATCCCTAACAGGGGTTTAGATCAAAGATAACATAATAGTACACAGAGCACTCAGAGATGTTGGGAACCTTTCCAAAACCACGTAACATTCATATTCGTCACTGTTGCAGACAGCATTCTGGGGATTGAGGAGCTGACAAGATCTTGATTCCTGGATCTGTTCTGGTCTTCTGTACCGTAACCCTACATTGTTTCCAGTACCATGTCAGTGCCCTGCTTTGATATCGTGCCCTCAGTTTGAGCATGGTTGCATGTATCTAAGAATGAAATCTGAAGAACATATGCTTGTAAATAGGAGAGAAAGTTCTTGTACTCCCTGGTAATGATCTGTTATAATGGTTCTTGTTTGGATCTCCCATGTCTGCTGTGCTTCCTTGAAAAGTAAGATTGGTTATGGGGAGCCAAAGAGAATGGTGTGGCTCAGAGAGAAGCAGGCATTTAACAACACATTGACAATCATGGTATTATTTATGAGTAATTTCAAGCTTGTTGCTGGAACACAAAATGGCTGGTTATTATCTGGGTAGCTGTAACAGGAATATGTTCAGTAAAAAGAGTGCTTTAATATTCTGACAGCCTCTTAGAACAGGGGTCACCAACCTTTTCGACCTTGGGGACCACCACACTCATAATTTTAAATCCTGAGGACCACTAATACATTTTTTTTGAAAAAGATAATATATTTAATATAATTTTTATATTAAATATAAATTTAATATTAAAATAATTTTTTTACATATATATGTATATATGTATGTATATGTATATATATATATATATGCTTTCTGAGGTTTTCGTGAGTATTTGTATGTGGATCTTTGGTTATTCGGGTTTTCTCCCAC
>BHFT01014257.1:0-21532 GCA_004320025.1 Laticauda laticaudata
CCAAAGGTATTAAAGACCTATTAACATCAGACACTGTTCTCATCCAGTTTAGCAATACCCCGCGCCTCTGACCGGTCACCTGTGATGCCTCACCTTTTGGGGTCGGCACCATCCTGAGTCACCAACTTCCAGACAGCAGAGAGGCACCGGTCGCCTTTTAACTCAAAGATGCTCTCCAAGTCAGAATGCAATTACAGCCAACTTGATCGGGAAGCCCTCGCAATCGTTGCCGGAGTCAAACGATTCCATGAGTACCTTTACGGTAAGACCTTTTTTCTATCATAACGGATCACAAGCCTCTTCTGGGAATCTTAGTGGGCAACAAGCCAACCCTGAACATTCTGTCACCTAGAATGACGAGGTGGTTTGAATTCCTCTCTGCCTATTCCTACACGCTGCTCCACTGACCTGGCAAAGCCATCTCACACGCCAACGCCTGAGCCGTTCCTGTTGCCCATCACAGAGGATGACCCTGCTCCAACTATCTCCACATTTCAGGTTGAGACCTGCCCAGAGTTAACCGCTGACTGCAGCTGACGTTGTGAAAGCCACAGCCAAAGACCCTTTGACAGCGGTGCATACTGAACTTGGGTAGGTAAAGGCTGACCAGAGGAAAACAAAACTGAGACTTTTTAAAACTTCGTGCCAGACAGACCGAACTGTCTATTTGAAAAGGGGGTGCATCTTATGGGGTGACAGGGTGGTAATCCCGAGCAGCCTCCAGAAGACGTCCTGGGCATGTTGCACGAGGGGTCACCCGGCATAGTCAAAATGAAAAGCCCTGGCCAGGAGTTACGTCTGGTGGCCCAGGGCTGGACAAAGACATTGAACGCTGGTGTTGGCAACATGCCATGACTGGTCAGAAAGTGAGACCTACCCCCCCACAGGCACCAGTAAGGGACTGGGAATCTCCCCAGGGTTCATGGTCCAGAGTGCATATTGACTTCACTGGACCAATGAAGGGGAACACTTTTTTTGATTGTGGCTGGATGCATATTCGAACTGGTTGGAAGTCATCCCCATGGCTTCCACAACCACCAAGGCTGTTATGAAAACAGCTCAACAAACTGTTTGCAACGCATGAGCTGCCTGATGTACTGGTTTCGGACAATGGGCCTCAGTTTACCGCCTTGCAATTTGAACAATATCTGGCTGCCAGGGTATTCCATCATGCTTTAACTGCGCTGGCCATCCGCTGTGAATGGCAGGGCCGAACGCATGGTTCGGTATACGAAAGAGCGTCCTAGTGAGAATCGGACAAGAGGGATGTGCAGGACAAACTAAACCTACTACTAACCTTGCAACATATTACCCCAGTAGCACTACAAATAAGCCCGCTGAACTTTTAATGGGTAGGAAACTACGGTCCTACTGGACAGGTTATACCCCACTTACACCTGGGACAACACCCCAACCCTCCAGCAAATACCGTACCTTCGAAATCAGCGACCTAGTCTATGCCAGGAACCTTACCGGGACCCTCTATGGCTGCCAGCCACATCACACAAATCACAGCCCCCCCCGGTCCTACTGACTAACTTTAGACAATGGGAGGCGAATAGAAGTGGCACATAGACCAGCTTCGTTCCCGCAACCTTGAACGAAAAACCACTGCAGAACCAAAAATAATAAATGTCCGACTAAAAAACAACCAAAGGGGGGGGGAAAGTACAAATAACTAAAACGGGAGAGACGAACCTCCCATAACAAGCAACAATCTAACCAACAAAAAGAGCACTCAATGGTTAGATGAACCCCAAGAATGAAGTCCAGGAGCAGGAGAGCGAAGCGAGGCCTTCCTGGAAGGTGGCAGCCAAGCCGCTCAACCAAACTGGTCAACCAGGAGGGAGCGACAGAGCCATCTCACCAGCCCAAGAGACTCAGGTGGGAGTGGCATGGCTGACTCAACTTTTTCCAGGAGGTTCCATGGAGAAGGTCGAGAGAAGCAGCGATCCCATCCGAACCGCTTGAAGACCAAAACATGACTGAGCTGCACAGGTCAACTAGAACTAGAAAAAGCCCCACCTACCTGCGCGACTATGTCACCCACGTTGGGCTGAACTAAAGGGGGAGGGGTGTTCTGTATGGAACTTGGTAGGTTCCACCTCCCTCGTTCTGATTGGCCGAAAAGGCCACTTACGGATTGGTTCTCTAGGAACCAATCCGGGAAGAATTATACAAGTGTCCTTGGTCACAAGCCGGCAGGCAAGCCTCTATATAAAGGGCTGCCGCGGCTTGGGCTATGTTCTGTATCTTTTGCCTAGCGAGTTAAATAAAAGAGTTGTTGTTTGGAGCCCGGTCTCACCCGCTTCTTTTCGGATGGAACAACAATAATTACAGAACCATTATATTATAGGAAAATAAGCTTCATTAAAAATAGAATGTTTACAAAAGAAAAAGTCTATGAAGATTCTTGGTTATTTAGGTCATGGTTGTCCCAAAGGTACTTTTTCAAAAAGCAACTGGACTTTTGTTGTTTTTCCTTTAAAATGTTTCCCTATTTCCTGTTTACAATTCCTTTCAGCAATTCCAAACTCTGAGGAACAGATCAGCCCCTAAGCAGCCTCAATGACTCTCAGGAAGAATGTTAATAACCAGATGATTTCAAGATGACTATAAATCAGTTCATTTTCCAACATTCATTCAGAACTGAAGAAGCTTTTTGATGCACAGTGAAACATCTTTAAATAAAAACAAAGAATGTTCAGTTGCCTTTTGAAAAAGAACCTTTTGTACAAAGAAAAGTAATATTCCTAGCAAAGCACAAAATAGTGCTAATTGCTGTTCTAAAGCCTCTCTATAAAAAGGTAAAATTTAGATTTCCAAATTAATATTATAGATCACAAAAGACTTGAAAGAGAGAGAATATATGCATGTACATCTCACAAGGCTGGTAAAATAAAATCAGAAAAAGAAAATTTAGCAACATGCAGAAAAAGAAGAAAAGATCTAAGACAAATTCCACTCCTCCACTTTTCTTGGCCTTTCTATTTCCTAGATATAGCAGTAGTCGTGGAGCTGTGAGAAAAATGCTCAATTGCTCTCCCAGGCTTCGCAAGTTCTGCATTTCTAGATTTAATTTTTTTCGTTATAGAAAATAAGGGGGAAGAAGTGGAATAATCTTTTCTCTATATAAAACAAGGGACAAATTCCTTCGCGAAGATCTCTGTGAGATGGCTGTAATTCCTAAGCAAACAAGGAAACTATATTCACAATACAAAATAGTTTTATAACAATACCTATTTTACAAAAAAAAAGAAAGAAAAAAAGAAAGCAGTTCACCGAGATAATCATGTTAACTAAAAAATAAGCAATGATCTGGCAGGTGGATCTCATCTATTCCACCCAAGGAGTCAATAATCATATCCTTAAAACAAAACAAAAGAAAATAAAATCCAATCCTCAGACAAGAGGTAGACAAGGAATTTCATTGCTGAGTCAGAGCTGGCAGTTTGAATTTAACACAAATAAATTGATAGCCAACAAAGCTGGAACAAGATTGGAGTCATTTGGCAGGCTCCGTCGGTACTCCAGCAGCACACATTTTTAATCAACTGAACATTGTTTATTTGTTGCACTTTTAGAACCTCCAATATCTGGGGATCTCTGGGTGGCATGTATACAAATTAAACACAAAACAAACACACACACCCTCCTGATGATAAACAATGAAGAAAACAACACACAGTAAAACCACAGAAATCCAGCAGCAAGAATAAATACTGCAGGACATCCAATCAAAGCAAACACAGCAAAACAAAATAGTTCTTGAAATGCATGCAAGAACAAAAAATATGGCACTCAAAGGTACTCCATTACAACATAATTGTCAGGTGAGCTTTAAAATTCCATACATGAAACACCAGTGCTATATCACTGTTTGCCACTTCTGCTCCTTCAAGAAATTTGGCCCCCAACCATTTAGAACTTGAAACAATCAAACTACACCAGAAATGCAATTGCATTCAAACTGCCATATTATAATGATATCCCATTATGTTAAGCTACTCAGGCTGATTTCATAAATAAAATCAGGTATGACCTGAATCACAACTTTTTAATAATTCTGTTCATATCTGTGGGTACCAGTTGAAAAAGAATTATAGTATACCGAACTTATAATTTCTTGAACATGGAACATCTATGCTCATGCCATATAGTGTTATCTTAAGTTCCAACCTTTTTTGATGGTCTAGCAGTATTTCAAAACAGTTATTTAGTAGCTTTATGAACTGTATGCCTTGCCAGTTATTGACCAATACCTGTACACTAAAGACATCAAACAGAACATATTTAATAAACCAAGGTAGAAGATGGTAAAAGCATACAATTTAAAATTAGAGAAGGTCAGAATACTAACACCCAACTGTACTTGTCACCATGGAATTTGATAGGCAGTTTCTCATAGCCATGGGAGTCAGATTATAATAAATATCACTTGTTCTGTGTCTTGGCCCTGCCTACTTCTTCAACGGCAGTTCTGTCAGGAGACTATTATGCTATCAGCTGCCTTCCCAAAACTGAGCAACAATCTAAAACTCAATCCCTCATCTTTTAGGAATATAGTCATGGTCCATACAAAGTCTCTTGTAAAAAAAATATTAAATATTAAATGGTTAAATCAAGAGATGAAAGGTCTGAAACTGCATTCTGAGTATTCTCAGTAATATTTTACACATTATAACCTCATAATCATGGCAGTGCTTTGCACACTTCAGTTTTCTCTGTGTAGAAAGCCTCGTGTTGATGATATAACAATTCTTCCTCTAGGAAACTGTTCTGTGTTTCTACTCCTTTATTGCTACAGGAACCGTTCTAGAATTCTGCACTTGATCCAATCAGATTGGTTTGACACTTCCTCTGCATTCCATGCCCTTTTGTTTGGCACCAGCACTTGTTGTGTAGGACAAGATGCTTTCACTGGCAAAGATTGATTTTATTAAACACTCAACAGGATGTTATACATCCAGGCAAACCAGACTCATTTTTATACCAAGGCTGGCATTCTAGCAGGGCACCTATACAATCTAGCCAAGCTAAACTTTCTTGTCCTTTTCAGAGATATTTATAGATGGGAATTTTGACAAGAATGAGTTTTTGTTTTTGAAGGAATACTTTTACTTATTATGATGTCTGTTTTTAGCTTGTGGGTATCCAAAAGGTGAATGTAATTGAGAAAACTGTAGTATGTGTGTACTTTCTAAAGAATGCGATGAAGAAATCTATTACAGAAGGAAGTAAAGAGACACCAGGAAAAAATGATTTGGGCCAAAGAAAAAGAGTAATGTGGAAAATTACCTCCCTCGCCATCTCTGTCTCTCAACCTGTTTGCCAATCCAAGCACAAAAAATGGGTGCTGGGAAAATGGTACATTACTGCAGAACTTTTGCAATTAAGTGAAACAGAAATTTTTTTCTCCCTACAAACAAAAATATATTCAGAGCAAATGTTAAAACTAATAAAAACATGAGTACCATGTGGTATGTGAATACTTTATTCATCATTTTTATTGATATGAAAATCTGTAAATAACATAAAACTTCCTTTCACCTGCTTTTTTTGGTATTTTGGTATTTCTTTTATTTATGTCATCTACAGAGATCACACTGATCACTGAAATCACTGATATACAAATTTAATTTAAATAAAGCATCAACAGATAGATAGATTAGATAGATAGATAGATAGATAGATAGATAGATAGATAGATAGATAGATAGATAGATAGATAGATATAGACAGATAGATAGATGACGGGGAAGCTATGTGGACAATACAATATAGGACATAAAATAGTAAATTTAACTTAAAACCATAATAAAATTAGACATAATATGGAGCCATAGAATTGCAATGGGATAGATGTTAGAATAATGGTACTTCTGATATTCAGGAAATTATGCTTTTGGGGGGATAAATTAATTACATCTGCAAATGTGTGCAAGTGCCTGAGTTATTAAATGGCATTGTTTAAGCATTGTAGCCCTGACTTCATATGGTATCAAATCTTTAAACTAAAGTTAACAACACCCATATAGAATTTTGAAATGGTAGAGTTAGACTAATGACCAGGCATCTGCAGAAACGTGGGTCTATCACATGAAACTCAAGGCTAAAGGACCAGCCACATTCCTCAAAGAGCCTTATATGAGTTTGGATGTGTATTTGGAAGAGAGATTTTCGAGGAGTACTGATGTCGCAACAAATTCCAATTCTCTTCTTTTTCATCACTTTGAGACAGCTTGGTATTTCACAGTTAAGTCATGAATTACAGTGTTGAACAAAAGCTTATGTATTATTTTCTGATGAACTTTGTTTGGATATAACTTCTGCCCATGTCAGATATTTTTCTTTCCTTTTTTTAAAGTAGCACATTCTATAGGGCAATCTTCCAGACCTGTTTAATTTGAAAATATTCCAAGTGAAATTAATATTACGAAGAAAAGTGCCCAATAATTTTTATATTTGAGAAATTTCTGTCAGTTTTCCACTTGACTGATGTGAAATGAAATTTCAGCAGTTGATTTATGAACATTATTTATAGAGCTTTGGCTACTCATTGTTGTTTTCATATATTCGATCTACACACAGACATACAGACACACACATATGGATTTGATTTATTTATATAATTTATATGGCTGCCCAAGTCACTAAGAGAGATTCTGGGCATCTAACTTATGGTTACCTATGAGATAGAGAAATATACATACAACAGAGAAACCAAAACACACAAAATGTCTTAATATAGGATCACTGACAGACCAAATAGCATAGCAAATTACAATACAAATCATTTCAGGATGGGCTCATCCAATGTTTTGGATAAGTAAGGAAGACATTTCTTTCCATGTTGATATAAGGTTAGAAATAGAGATTATGGTCTCAACTGGGGAAAACCTGAATTAAAATTTCAGTTCTGCTATAAATCTCATGGGGTAAACTTGGCCCAGTCAGCTTAAACCTACCTCCACCAATAGTGATGAAATAAAGAAAAGAAATGTTTATTTGAAATATTTACATACCATCAAAATGTATTCCAAAGTAGCAATTAAGGCACAAGCCAAATTAGAAAATGAATCAACAACCCAGCAGAAATGAAAAGCCAAGATACAATATTGTAAATTGCCTAGATAAATAAAAATGATTTCATTTGGCAACTGATAGATAGCACAGTTGGCATCAGGTAAATCTTTCTGTATAAGGTATACTACAACAAGGGTGCCAAAGCCAGACAACAAAGTCATTCTCCAGTCTGGTACATACCAGATGTGTCTAGCATTAGTCATATTGGCTGGAAATGGTGAAATTGTAGTCTATCACATCTAAAATGTAACTTTTAGAGAAAGCCTACTCTGCTAATATCTTGAGAAGTTTAAAAAAAAGGAATATCAGTAATAGACATTAATGATAATGAAAGTTACTGAGAGCCAGTTTGGTCCAGTGATTTAGGCACCAGGCTGGAAACTGAGAGTTAGAGTGCTGCCTTAGCAATGAAAAACTGGTTGGGTGACTTTGGACCAGTCCCTCTGTATCAGCCCAACTCACCTCACAGGATTGTTGTTGTGGGGAAAATAGGAGGAGTATTAAGCATGTTTACTGCTTTGAGTTATTTATAAAAATAATGATAATAATAAAGACTGGATATAAAATAATAAATAAATTAAAGCACAGGCCAATTGTTGCAGAAATGGTAATTCTTTTAATATCAGAGGCCCAGAAATGAGTAAATAAATACCAGCAATTTGAACAATGTTTGAAAATTAACATAACTTAATCAAACCTTCTGGAAATGGGAAGTTGGATATCTGGTCAAAATTCACAATTGTACTAGTTAATGTTTCTGAACTAGCGTTAAATGTTGCCTTATGTCTTCTTAGTGTAGTAAACCAAAGGTGGGTAAGATTTCTGTGGACAAAAATAACATTTTCTAGGTTCCCTCTTTTTTTTAAAGTCCTAATGCATGAGTCCATGGAAGGCCCAAAGCTGTCATTAGAGGCAAACGGCTGACAGTTTGTAGGGAATTTTGGAATATTTATTTTCTTTTCTTTTTTTAAAAAATGACAATTTTATTGAGGTCCACCCTAATTAAAGTTGGAATAAGAATTATTGAAAATGCTCAGTCCTGACTCCCAGGACCAAATCATGGTAATTGGATAGACTATTTTCTAACAGTACATATTGTAGGCATGGATTCTTCCCCAGACTGGTCATCAGTAATTTATTCAAGCCTGGTAAAGCTTCTAGGGTACAACTACGTAACACTAGAGATAATCAAGAACAACCTGAAACGATGAGCCCCAATTTTAGCTTCTCTTCTCTTTCATTGACTGCATCAAGTTTGTCTCTGAAAATTGAGGGATGTGTGGAAACAGTAATTCCAATATACAAAAAATTATAGACCTATCAGTCTTTTAAGAATAGTTAGCAAGTTGTATGCCAGAGATCTGTATGAATAATTAGTGGGTTGCAAAGACTCTGAAAATATTCTGGCAGAACAACAGTTTGGTTTCTGACCAGGCCATTCTATTTTACATTCAACTTAATATTGTATCACCCTGAGCCTAGCTTTATAAGCAGTATTTGCTGATTTTAGCAGTGTATTAGACATGATACCAAGAAACAAACTCTGGTGTACTATTTATAACAGCATCAACTGATTTCCACCTATTTTTATATCTTTTGTCCTTCTGCTACAATATCCAACAGCACTCACCAAAGAAATTCCAATATTTAGGGAGGACTGCATTTTTGCTCTAAATCTGCATCAGCTATCCAGTCTTTTCCCCATTCTTGGGAAGCCCAGTCCATTCCTTAAGAGTTACAATAAAATTCTTTTCAGGTACATTAATAGCTTTATTTTTTTCATTGAATGCATCTGATATTTATTCTAACTTCTCAAAGTTTGAGTCTGCTCAGGTTTCCAAAAAATATTTTTCAAGCATGTTGCTATGCCAAATACTCTTTTTAATTTTTGTATGGAAGAAGGACTATATCAAATTACAATCAGCACATGGATTAGCATTTTTTTTTAAATTGGCTAAGGCTTGTTATTTCTTCTTAGCTTCATATATGTTTTCTGACACATGGAGAAAGGGGATGAAGGAGAAGCTGCCTATTATCATTCTCCCCTCATCCACTATTGACAGTAGGATATGATATGGCCAGGAAGAACCTCAGACAATGAATATTTGATATGGAGGGTTAAATTAAGAACAGCTTGATTCCTACTGAAGTTTTCTTAGGACAAGTTATCAATCACAAACCTGTGATACTTCTTAATCTGATCACCACACCAAAATTTCAAAGAACTCTGATATTCCAAACTGTAATGATCTAGAAATTGCAATTTTGGATAAAAATTACAGAAAAGCTCATAATGAACAAGATTATCACTGTAAGGCAGGAGATACTGAACAGACCATGTGTTTTTTTGCCAGTTCTACTAGGATCTGTGCAGTGGTGGGATTCAGCTGGTTTGCACTGGTTCAAATGAGCCGGTTATTAAATTACACACACCCCACACTATCAAAGTGAATCCTAGGTGCTGTAATAGAGAAATGAGAACACAATTGTTTTGTTCAGAAAACACACGAGGTAGACCGGGTTCCAACAACAAAGGCTTTATTCTTAACTAGTCAGTAAATAGGAACAGCTTGCTGAAGCCGAGGCCAGCTTTGTTTATGACAGGCTGCTTGCCTGCTTGTAGCTATGGCAGTTTGTTTAAATTGCCGCCTTTCAGCAGCTCTTTGGATTGGTTCCTAGTGAACCAATCCAATGCTTAGTTTATGTGACCAATCAGGTTTGCAGATTTTGGAGTCACCCAATTTACATATAGAACACCCCTCCCCTCTTAGTTCAGTCCTACGTGGTGACGTAGTCTCGCAGGTAGGTGGGGTTTTCCGGACCTCTACTTGACTTGCGCGGTTCTCATCTTAGTGAAGACTTCGACCGATTCGGATGGGGCTGCTGTGTCGTCCGTTCTTCTCCCTGGAAACCGTCTGGAAGGGTGAGTCAGCCAATTTTTACGCCGCCTGAGTTTCTTAGGCTCGGCGGTTTTCGCCGCTCCTTCCCGTTTCCTCCCGGCAGGTTGAGCTGGCCTGGCTGGCCGCCTTTCCGATGGGCTCTTCACGCAAGTCTCTCAAACAGTGAGTCTTTTATTTGCTCTTTTTGTTCATATGTTTCATTGGTTTTAGTTTTTTACCAGTTCTTTATTTTAATTCTCCGATTTTCCCCCCCCCCACCTTAGTTGGCAATTCGTCGGTTTTTTTCGACGAGTGGTTGTATGTCTGTGTTTCTTTCTATATTTCGGGATCGAAGCTGGTTTATGTGCCGCTTCCATTCTGCCATCATCTTCTGTTAACCGGTAGGATTTGGGGCCTGTTTATTGGGTAATTTTTCCTGGTATCCATACCGGGTCCCCGGTGATTTTTAGCGTATACTAAATCGCCTATTTCGAATTGTCTAAATCATGTAGAGGAGTCGGGGGGGGGTTCTGGAGTAAAATTTGGGTGTAACCTATCAAGTGTGATCTAAATTTTCACCCCATGAGTAATTTGTTAGTCATGATTTGTTAGTCATGGTAACTGGGAGTTATGTGCTGGAGTGTGAAGCAAATCTGTTTATCTTTTGTTGTACATCTCCGGTCTCCATTCTTTCTAACCCCTCTTTGGTAAAGCTGGACCATTCTCTCAGCCCTGCCGTTCGCAGCCGGGTGGGGCCGGCGCGCGGTTAGGGCATGTCTAATACCTAGGGAGGCTAGGTATTGGCTCGAATTGTATACTGGTGAGCTGTGGCCCATTATCTGGACGAGGACGTCCGGATAGACCCATGGGTGGCAAAAAGGTTGTCCAGTTGTCTAATTACAGTTTCTGTTGTCGTTGATGGCATAACTTTTACTTCTAAACGCAATTAGAATAGGCATCATCGACATCAGAGAAGGTATGCCCGCTTGGTAAGGACCCGCGAAATCAATGTGGATTCTTGACCAAGGCCCCGTGGGGTTTCCCAGTCCTTAACGGGTGTTTTTGGGTGGGGACGGTCTAATTCCTTGGCATTTGTTGCAACGAGCTCACCCAATATTCTATGTCCTTATCAATACCTGGCCACCAAACATAACTTCTAGCAATGGCTTTTCATCTTTACAATTCCCGGGTGCCCTTGGTGTAGCAACCTAAGTACCTTGGGCTGTAATTTGGGGCAGGAATGACCACCGCGATTACCCCACAATAAACACCCCCTTTAGAATAGAAAGTTCAGTCTGTCTGGTCCGGAAAGGTTTAAAAGTTTTCAGTTTTGTGGTTTTCCGGCCAGCCTTTACCTACCCAGCTAAGAACGCGGCCAGTCAATTGAGTCTTTCACGGTGGCTCTGGCGACATCATAAGAGCTGATATGGGTAGATCGGGGCAAGTCTCTATTTGTAGTGTTGTCATTGCTGGTGCCGGGTCTTCCCTCGGTTGCTGGTAAGGTTGCTCTGCTCAAAGCGTCGCATGGGAAATTTGTTTCCCTGGGCGGTGTGTCAGAGTGTAGGAGTAGGCTGCTAGGAACTCTGACCATCTAGTCATTCTTGGGGAAAGTATATTGGTGTTGGCTTGTTTCCTGCCCAAAATCGCCCATACCGGTTTGTGGTCTGTTATAATTTGAAAAGTCGCGCCGTATAGGTACTCGTGGAAACGTCTTTTCATTGCGACAGCCGATTTTTTTGCGGCTTCAGCGGCTGTGGCTTCCGCGATGGCTTCGGTCCACGGTTGATGTTGGGTTTGTTGAGTAATTTACTCTGTGTGGTTGAGTCTCTCAGACCCAACACCACGCGATCCCTCATCGCTTCGTCAATAATTCAGGAAATCACACTCACCCCCTATTTGTCTAAGGGCAGCAACGAAGTCTGCGATGGTCTCTCCTCTCGTCTGGTACTCTGTGGTAAAATTCGTGTCACTTTATTAAATTTGACACCATCGGAGCGTAGTGTGCTTTGAGAATTCTTTTGCAATTCTGGCCACGTTCAGTTGTTTGACATCTCGGGCTTCGCAAGGGCCTTTGCCATCTTGAAAACCATTGGCCCGCAGTGAGTCAGGAAACACAGCTCTCTTGCGTTGCTCTGAAATGCCTTCCATTTTCATTGCTCTCCAAATACATTTGGAAGCAGTCTGCATAGGAATCCCAATCCTCTTCCGTTGGGATTGAAGGGTGCGGGCGGTGCGTTGTTTCCAGGCATCTTGGTTGTCATCTGGACTTCTTATCACCGCGTGCAGGTTTTGCGTTCAGGACATCCCACCTCGTCGCCAGTGTTTTGTTCAGAAAAGACACACGAGGTAGACCGGGTTTCCAACAACAAAGGCTTTATTCTTAACTAGTCAGTAAATAGGAACACTTGGCCTGAAGCCGAGGCCAGCTTTTTATACAGGCTGGCTTGCCTGCTTGTAGCCAATGGCAGTTGCTTAAATTTGCCGCCTTTCAGCAGCTCTTTGGATTGGTTCTAGTGAACCAATCCAATGCTTAGTTTAGTGACCAATCAGGTTTGCAGATTTGGAGTCACCCAATTTACATTATGAACACCAATGGCTGGCGTGAGGGAAGGAGAAGGCCGCTTTCCCTCTTTCTTCTCCATGATTCTCCTCCTCCTCTCTTGCCAGCTGCTCTATTGCCAGTTTCTCCATTACAGCACAATGCAACACCCAGGGTCCACTTCGATAGCGGGGGGAGGATAATAATTTGTCTGACTGAACCCAGTCTCCCCTACATACACCCTTTTATAAACTCATCAGGCATTTAATAGGCAGCACTATTATACAGGACTTTGCTAGAAACAAGTTCAGGATTAATGATAAGAAAGACAAAAAAAATCTGGATAGTGAATGTGGCAGTACTTGGAGATAGCAGAATAAATTAGAAAGAATTGAGAAGATAACAAAATATAAGGATTTGCAAATAGAAATAGAGTGTGGCAAACGAAAGTGAAGTTAATACCAATAGTAATAGATGTCTTGGGTGCAATCCCAAAACAATTGGAGTGCTACTTGAATACCAAAGCATCAACAAATTCACTCTCAAAAGAAAGGTTTACTTGAAAGAACTTACATTATGAAGTGATAATTCAATACAATCAAACAATAAATCTGCTTATCCCAGGTCCTTAGGAAGGATTTGATCGGTAGAAAAAATGTCAAATCCAGTCTGAACATCTAGCTGACCATTTTGGGGTGTTGTTTCACACCTCAAATTTAACAATCATTAAGAAGAAAGACAAAAATTCTGGATGGTGGACTTGAAAGTACCTGGAGACAGCAGAAGAGAACAAACAGGATAAAATCCCAAAATACAAGGAGATACAAACAGAAGTAGAACAACTGTGGCCAAAAAACCCCAATATAGTACTATAGTAATAGACCCTTGGGTGCAATCCCCAAACAACCACTTGAACATGACTGGCACTGATAAAATCACCATCAGTCAAATGCAAAAGGCAGTTTTACTTGGAAAAGCTTACCATCCGGGGGTGGTACCTTTAACCATCGAACAACAACATTATCCCATCCCAGGTCTGTGGAAAGGAGACACTATGTGGATAAAAATGCCAAATGTAGCCTAAATATCTGGCTGATTGTGCAACCAACCACAATAATTACTATTAATCCTCCTGTTGATCTGTTTCCCATTGTATTTACAATCACAATCATATTTTCACAGAAACCTTAGTGTCAGTATTAGACTCAATGTTAAAAGTGGTTTCTTTGGAAAGTTTTACTTGTGCTGGCTATGGTCAACTTAGTTTTAATTCCATTTTGTTTATTTTCTTTTATCTTATTTTACTTCAGTGTTTCATGTTATTCATGTTCAGTCGATAATCAAAACAAAGTACTTTGACTTTGTGACATATTGTACCCAGTTCCAAACATAAAATTATTATTATGCTTAAAACACACAGTATAATAGAGCAGTGAAATGACAATAGACTTTAAAATTATTTCTGAGTGCTGGATATACAGCTGTTTTACAGCACTGCATATTGCAATGTTGTATTTTCAGATAACGCCAAATCAGATAATTCCTAAGTAAATTTTACTTATGGAACTATGTAATTGTAGGGCCAATGATTTTGGTGGCTACTGCTTCAGAAAGCTATACAAACTATAAGGCAGTATGACTAGCATAAATTACAATGTGTGCCTTCCTTTTTTTTTTAATGCCAACTTAGAACCATGGGGCAGTAGGGTGTGTCAAATTTTCATCTGTCAATTTCCAAAGATTAGGGTTGCTCAAAAGTTGTGACATGGCTTGGGGATTGTAAATATATTTTTGTTATTTTAATAGAACTTAGATGTGCTTGTTAAATAACTACATAAATGTAATCACTTTTCATACCAGCAATTCCTCAGTACCATCAAAGATGAACATTATTCTGTGTGCAAAGAGCCAGATGGAAGATATCTTTATCATGTCACTCCAGAGAAAGGTTCAAAAACAGGAAAACCTGCTCAAGTGATTGCAGATAATCTGGTGCATTTCATGAAGAAGAAATGCACTGACAAAGGCTTGAAGGCCATAGAAGGAGATTCTACAAATGTTAATACTGGCTGTAAAGGTGGTGTCATGCATTGGGTAGAGATCAATTCCCCAAATCCCAAAAACTTTAACCTTAGGCTGTCTACTGTTGACCTCACCCCATTCCTAAGAGGTCTGTAAGGGGCGTGCATAAGCACACCAATGTGCCTACCATCTGTGTCCTAATGTCTCTCTTTTATTTGTACCTATTTCATGTAATCATAATCATGTTCTAATTATATTTGTTATCTAATACATGCTTGACAAATAAATAAAAATAAATAAATAAAAATAAATCAAGCCAGAAGTATTCAATCTGCTGGAACTGATTGACTGGTCTGAACGTGAACCACCTTTGACATGCAAACTGCTTATAGCAGAAATAAATAAGTTAGCTGAAAAACCAATCTAAGTACCACAGTGGCTCTGTCATGCCCAATCAAGAGAGTGAAACAGGTCACAGAGGCAGGAAGCAGAGTGTACACTATATATGCAAGAAATGTTAGATATATATCAGAGGCCAAAAAGCAAGTCGGCAGCTGATGTTGAAGAATGAATCAAAACAAAACTTGATGAAACTCGCTTAAACATTTTTGTAATTCAGATAATTGCTTTCTGGTGTTAGTTTATGATTGCATGGATTATTTTTTTGCTTAGTTAGATAAGATTCATGCAGAAAAAAACTTTAATTTTTGTAACACAAGGTGTAATTTTTGTGAGGTTTATGATCAGATGTGGATTTATCATAGCAAGTTAAATGTTATGCAACTGCAAAAATAATAGCAGATTGGAAGTCTTGGTGTAAAAACACATATTTTTAGAACCCCTCAGTGAAAAAAATTGGAAAAAATAATTTTCACCCTAACAGGGTGAATGACGTACCATAACGGCAGGAGGAAAGAGAACAGATGGCAACTCCTGAAAAATACCAAGATATAAAGCTGCTAATTTTTCAGATTCCTTTCATTACTTATATATGGTGTACTGTAACTTTCTTCCCAGGTTTTATTATCTCTGATACATTTATTCAGAGATTTTGCAATGATCTACAATGACAACTACTATGATCTAATACATATCAATTTTACAGAAGACAATGTTGAAAAAGCACTATGCAATCTAAAACCAGTGCTATCTATTGGACCAGACGGAATATGTGCCTACTTCTTAAAAAAACTATCCACTGCCATCGGCGAACCTCTTAGCATAATCTTTGAAAAATCTTTCAGGACCATCCCCTTGCCTAACCTATGGTTACAAGACACGGTCATCCCCATCTTCAAAAAGGGACACCCCAGCCTAGTTGAAAATTACAGACCTATCTCTTTGTGCTGTGTCACCTGTAAAGTTACAGAATCAATTATTAACCAATCCATTATCCTCCACTTAGAGACAAACAACTCTCTAATAAACAATTTGGTTTCAGAAAAAAACTGCAATCTGCAGCTCTTACACTGCAAGACCATATGGACTATACAACTCGATCAGGGCAAAGCAATACACGCAATCTACATAGACTTCTATAAAGGCTTTGATTCAGTGGTACACAACAAACTACTTCTAAAACTAAAATCTTATGGTATCTCTGGACACCTGCATAACTGGATAGAAGCATTTCTCTCAAAACAGATCCAACAAAAGGTTAAAATTGGGAGCATCCTATCAAATTCTGTATCTATCAAGCATGTGGTCCAAGGCATCACGACCAGTTGCTATGGACTAAAGACTCTCTTATACTCTACATAAATACCTCTGTGATCATATTAAGAGCAACTGCGGTCGCTCTTCTGACAATGCTAGATAGCTATTCAATCACGCACAGAACAATACTGCTACCTTCAAAAGACTTTGACTGTGTATTCAGAAGCCAAACAAATTGGCAAATTTCAAATCTGCTCAACAAACAAACTGCTCTTCTTATATCACTGGCACAAGAAAAAATCAGAAAAGTAAAAGTATCGACTGAATAGTCAAGAGTCTTGTGATGATCCAAACTCTGTCGAAGGACCTTGAAAATACTCACTCTAGATGATCCAAGTGCTACGAGGACCACTGTAACTTGCATAGCCAATAAAGGCATTAAGTAGTTGTTAAACTCCTAATTTTATGGTGCTTTCTCTGCGTAATATTACATACTACTAACTATGTTGCATTAACAAAACACTTTGCCTAGACCCAGATACCCGAATACAGCTCATTCAATCTGGAACCCACATTATGTATTTGATAATTAACACAGGTTAGACAAGTCCCAGAAATAATTTTCATCACAAGGAAGGCTTCTCTCCCTCCTCTGCTGTCTGCAGAATACCTTAGCCACCAGAAGATTCTAGACAGCTCGAAAAGCAGAACTTATGCTCCTTTAGTCCTGATCTAAGGTACTAGTATCTAAATAAATACAGTTGCCATCCTCCTGTCAATGAAACTCTGTTACAATCATAACAATACAAGAGCACAACAATAGATGCCAAACTCCAAGGTTCATCGCACCAAAATCTTTGATGCAAACTTGATTGCAGGAAATACGACTTCAGCAATAGAGTGGTCAATGTCTGGAATACTCTACCTGACTCTGGTTTCTTCCTCAAACCCCAAAAACGTTAACCTTAGACTTTCTACTATTGACCTCACCCCTTTCCTAAAAGGTCTGTAGGGGGCATGCATAAGTGCACCAACGTGCCTACTATGTCTGTCCTATTGTTTCTTTTATTTTTCTTATATGTATCCATGTGTTCATAACTATGTTTTTACTTATATCTATTATCTTGTAAGCAATTGACAAACCAAATAAAATAAATAAATCTTCACTCAAGACCTTGTGTAAATTATCAGAAATCCCCAATATGCTTTGCCTTTATCAAAATACTAAAATTTTCATTGTTATATTCCAGAAAATATTTTCATTGTTTGAATTTTTGCTTAGATTTTAAAAACTGGGTTTTTTATTTTTTGCTTTAATAACTCCTTTATTTCAAAAAAATATAACCAAATTATGTTACAAAAATGTGGATGAACCTATAATATTTTGAAAATAGAAGGATCCACAGTATCACAATACCAGATGGGCCAGGCTTCTAGTTATTTAAATGCACATTGTATTTCTTTCCAAATAATTATTATGTGAAGCTAATTCTGTTAATCACTAGAGACTTTGTGATGACTACATGAGGGTTTTTTCCCTCAAAGTTCAACAGAGTTTGAAAAGACAGCAAACCGTTAATGCAAGAATTTCAAAGTCACATATTGCCATATTTGAGGAAATAATAAACATCTCAACAGGTCTTTTAATATCAAAACAATACTGACTTCTACCTTAGAAGATATTAATTTGGAGGGGAGGAAAGAGACTAAGCTTCATTTGAGTTACGTGCTCCTGATGAACTCATATAGCTGTCATTCTACTCTGATGAAAGAAAGGCCAGCAGCTAAACTAATATGAGGTTTACAGGAAAGTTCTTACATCTCCAGAAGAAAAGAAGATTATGTTGCAGGAATGTCTCCTCCTTAGCTGAAGAAACATTATGGCTTCTTGTATTACCTTATTTTGATTAATAGTTTCTATTACTTTGAGGTAAGCTGCAATGACTAGAGAATCTGGCTGGGCTGTCATATTTACTCAGAGTCTTAGTGTGATACAATTCCCAGCAATTCAGAAAGAGCTCATTTTTTGTGATAACTAGAACTACAGAGAAAGAGGAGGCAAAGTAAAGGGATTTATATAAAAGAACATGTTGCTTAGAGAACATTAAATCTGACAAAATTTGCTAATAAATGTGGTCAAGACTAAACACTATTTTTTAAGAACTAGACAGCATACCAAAGAGGAACTATTGTCCTTAATGTACATACATATGCTTTTATCCTATAACGGATAAAAAGATTATGCAGGTAGTTAGGCCAATTATGCAGATAGATAGATATCAGAAAAAGGGTGAATTATACTATCTTTTGTGAATTGTCTATATTTACTAAGACATGTTGGAACATGTTAATGGTGACACTGTGTTTTTATTTCATCTGTTTGTATATGTTTGGCAAGGAAAAAATATCCAATAAGGATATGTAAAATGTTCTGTCACAAATTATTCTGCCGTAAAATTAGCTGTAGTGTTCCAAAAGTGGTTCAACTCTTAAACAAGCCATTCTGATTTTGTAATAGGCCAGTCTGGCTGATGTTCTGGAATGTGTTGTATTGAATGGCACATTCTGAAGACAGATTACTTTCATGATAGAATGTTTTACACACTTCTGTTCACTTCACTGCTCAGGTATTCAGCAAGTAAAATATGGGTATGATCAGAAATTTTAAAAAGAAATTAGCTTCTCAGTGACTTGCAGATTTAAGCAATTGCTAAAATTTAGTCCTCCATCTACTAAAAATCATTGTAGAACAATCTCTCTGCACCCCACCCCAGCTAATAGCACTAAAAGGAGAAAGGGAAGTATTTCTTACAAAAATAATTTTTCGCAAAGAATTCTGGTTTCCAATGTTTTCCAACAAAACTTTCAGTTTAGCACTAAGTGACATAGGAAATTAAATGGACAAAAGTCACAGTGATAAATTACCTTTTGCCAACATGACATCTTCCAAATGAACTGGGACTGAAGCTCATAGAATTTCTATCCAGCCTCTTAAAAAGCCAGACAAATTGGTGGGGAAAGATGTTTTATTATTATGGTTCTTTACACAGTCAGACAGATGTTCAGACTGGATTTGGCATTTTTGTACACCTTTTGAGTCCTCCCCATGGACCTAGGACAGGTAGATTTGTTTGATTGTGTTAAAAGTATCATCACAGGCTGTAAGTTATTCCAAATAAAGTTCTCTTTTGCAGTTGACTGATGGTGAAGTTGTCAATTATGATGGTATTCAAGTGGTTATCCAGTTGTTTTGGGATTGCACTCAAGGTTATCACTATTGATCACCTTTGTTTTCTTTTGCCATAGTCTTTCTCTTGTTATTTGCAGGTCTTTGAATTTTATTATCTTCTCCAGTTCTTACCCACCAAAGTGGTACATTTTAATCTGTTTGCATTTGTATGCTTTCAAATTGCCAGGTGGGCAGAAGCTGGAGCAAGTAATAGGAGCTCCCCCCATTGCACACAGCTTGGTTCTCAAGCCTGGGCTGTCAGCTGTCCAGCTGACAAGCTCAGCATCTTTCAACATAGAGCCATCATGCCCCTTACTTTACTATCCTTCAGATATTCTTTCAATGTCCTTTTTTCTTCTTCAACTATTTGGTGTACTTGCAACATTCTATGCCTACCTGTTTTCCTTGGTAAGTAGAGTCGGTCAACATTGTTGTGAGGATGAAGGGTATTATTCATTGTTAATATTTTTCTGGTCTTCCTATTCAGTAGGCAGCTTGAGTCCAGTCTACTATTACAGTTGTGTATCTAATAACTATAATTGCCAAGGAGTATGGTGTCTTGATGATATTTTCTCTATCAGATAATCTACATGAAAACTATTGCCTGATAGAAACATGGTCTTAGCTATTAATGCCTACCACTCAAACACTAAAGATTTAAAGATATAAGAGACTTCCAATTAAGGAAGCCTTATTAGCATTCTCAATTTTTTAAAAAAATTCTGTACGATATTCTTCATGAAAGCAAGCACATTTAAAGGAGTTTGATAAGGTATGGCTGCAGCTTCCATTACACCACCCCTTTCAAAGTGTCCAAAGGCTGGCATAAAGATTGTGTCAGTCTTTACACTTGGCCATTATACTATCATCTCTAAAGTCAAATACAATACTAGATAGCATTAAATAAATTATTGTTTACATTGTGTTCAGGCATGAAACAAGGCCTCTATTGCATGTCTTTGCAAACAAGTCTGATTGTCCTACAGAGCAATCAAGCAACAAAGTGGAATTGATGTGCCAGAGGGTAGAAGTAGCAGATATTCTTAAAGCAAACTGTACAATAGCAATTAAGAGCAAGGTCCAGATTCTTCTGTAACTCTACCTAAAGGCAATTAAACACCATAGATTAACATTTCATTTCTGTCCTTCATTGCAGCAACATATGCATGATAATGCTCCAAACTTACTTTCTCCGAGTAACTCACAACAATTGATGAACTTGGTCCCAGAAGCAGAACAATTTTTTTTTTAATTTTAAATATTAATTTTCTTAACTTTTGGAATTTTTAATGATCACATTTTGAATTTAAATGTTACCCCATAAATATTTCATAATGGGAGAAGAGGCAATTCTGGAGCAGAAGTCAGAGTAACTACAAACAAACCTTTCTGTGTTCTAAGACAGTGGTCACCAACTGATGGGCTGCAGCCCACTGGTGAGCTGTGAGAAAATTTTAGTGGGCTGCAAAGAAATTTCCTTCCAAACCACCCCCCAAATCTTACCCACCCACTGGCTCCCACTCTTCGGCCGAGTGCAAACCTGCAAAAAGCAGCACAGCCCTCATTGGGCAGGATGAGGTAATAGTGCTATTGCAACAAAAATTGTGGCACAGGCAGGCTGAAGCAGCAATGGAGATGGCCATAAGGTGCAGGAACACTGCACTACTTGCATTTGTGAGGCACTCCCGCACCTTCCAGGTTGCCTCTCCTGGCCTGGGCTCTTCCTCGATGGCCATGGGCTGTAGGGATGGCCCAGGGCAAGAAAAGCACTGGCTGGTGATAGTGGGAGGGGCAGAGTGGGCAAATCTGTGCTCACCATCCAGTTATGAGGTCTGGAATGGGACTTGACACCCCCTGCTTCAGCCTCTACACAGGGAGGGATCCTTCTCTGCTTGGAAGGGAATTTCGTATATGCCTTGGTTTTTATTTATACGAATAAATATTTTATTTATACGAATAATTTATACGAAATTCCCTGTACATCATGCCCGGTCACATACATTGGACAGACCAAAAGAAGAATAAGTATCAGCCTAGATGAACACAAAAATGCAATAAAAAAGCTGGAACACACCTCCTCGCTAGTCCAACACATGAAAACCACAGGTCACAACATCAACT
>BHFT01014258.1:0-54561 GCA_004320025.1 Laticauda laticaudata
AACTATTTGGCAGTGCGCTTGAACCCCTCCTAATTGAAACCAGAACCAAAAAGAAAATTCTTCCCTCTCTTTTTCGTTGATCAGAGTCCAGATCACCACAACCCTTTCGTAGGAATTCCTTTCACCTCTTCTACCAATCCTACTATCCAAGATTTCAAAAACATTCTGGATTCAGACAACAGACAGATAGAATTAAGCCTGGGGACAGATATAGAAGGGGACTTCATCCTAGGAGACAATTTCAACGAACAGGATCTGGGCCCTTCCGCAGGTCCAAATAACGACTACAAGATTCCCGTTGGCAGTCGCCTAAAAAGGTTTGTCAACCAATGGGACTCCTCTACCACTGATGCATGGGTCAGGAACACAGTACGATTTGGTCTGGCACTGGAGTTTAGCTCCACCACACACACACCCCGGATTTTTTTATGAAGTCCCCAATTTCCAGGGACCCAGAAAAAAGGTTTCTCATGGACACAGCCATAGCACATCTACTAGAGATCCGGGCCATACAACCCATCCCTTATAATCAAAAAGGTCTTGGTTTTTATTTGCACCTCTTTGTGGTCTCTAAAAGTTCAGGGGGATGGAGGGCAATCCTGGACTTAAAATGTCTAAACCAATTTTTAGTTTACTGAAAATTTAAAATGATCACTCTCCAATCCATCTTTCTCAGCATCAGAAAAAGAGGTGTCCTTATCTACATAGACCTCACAGAAGCTTACTTACATATCCCAATTATTAAAGTTATTCACACTATTCAGTTGGCTCGATGTCCTTCGATGAACCGAATCTATGAGGCCACCTGGTCTAGCTTCTGCCATTGGTGTCAGAGGGTTCAGATCGACCCCACTTCCCCATCAGTAGTGCAGTTATTAACATTTTTACAGGAGGCCCTAAACAAAGGATTATCACTTAATACTCTGTGAAGATAGGTGGCGGCCCTGGCTTTGGTCATATCTTGGGATGATCTTACCTCTATATCTCATCACCCTCACATTTGCAGATTTCTGCGTTGTGCCAAGAACTTGAGCCCCCCTCCGTAGTGCACTGATATACAACTTGGGACTTAAATAAGGTACTATTGGTCCTTACTACATGTTCCTTCGAGCCACTAAGGACCACAACGCTTTGATTTCTAACCTACAAAGTAGTTTTCCTGATAGCAATTACATCTACCCGAAGAATCTCCGAACTGCATTATTGGTGCGCAAAGATCTCTGCCATTTTCCATTTGGTAGAGTGGTTCTCAGACCAGATCCCTCCTTCATTCCAAAAGTTAATTTGGCATTCCATAGAGCTCAAGAGCTGGTGCTCCCAAATTTTTGCTCACGTCCATCACACAGGCTCGAAACACCAATGCACCGCTTGGATGTAAGAAGGGCCTTATGCATTTACATAGAGCTCACGTTCCCTCCAGAAAGACAGAAGCCCTCCTCGTGTCCTTTCAGCCTAATACTCTGGGCGCAATGTTTCACCCTCTACCATAGGTAGAGTGGCTAAGGGCCACCATCACTAAGTCGTATGACTCTCACTCAATTCCAGTGCCCTAGACATTACCGCTCACTCCACCAGGAGTTCAGCCACCATAGCAGCATGGGCGACCCAAGCTACAATAGAAGAGATTTGCCGAGCTGCAACCTGGGCTTCTCCATCTGCATTTATTAGAATTATAAAACTGACGTACTTGCTTCTGCTGAGGCTTCATTTGGTTGGCGAGTTTTGCAGCAACTTATTTCAGAGACAGTTAGGTTTGCAACCCAGACAGAATCCCTCCCTTGACAGGTGCCAAGCTTTGGTATGTCCCATCACTGGATGCTCTGAACAGCTCATGGGAGAAAGGGCATTGGTACTTACCTGATATGCCTGTTCTGTGTGAGCTGTGAAGAGCATCCAGCTCCTCCCTTTTACTCCATCTGGTAGGGGCTCTGTTCCGGCCAGGGTTATTACATCGGCTTAAGAACATAGGGTATCAATACCTTGGCTTCTGGGGACTGGGGACACTAAGGAGGAGTCTCGTGGAGGAGGAGGAGTGTCCTCAAGTTTTAGCCCAGCCTTCCTAGAAGGGACTGAAGCATCTTCCCATCACTGAATGCTCTTCATAGCTCACAGAGAATGGGCATATCAGGTAAGTACCAATGTCCTTTCTGTTCAATCTTTCCCAATCTGGTGCTCTTGGGATACGTATTAAATTATTCTCATACTCCTAAATAATGAAGATAAAGATGGAGAGCACAGATTTGTGGTAGGTCGCTTAAAAAAATATCTGTCATGAGTTAAATCACAGGTGTTCAACCTTTTGGTTTGCATGGGCTTGCATTAAGTGATAAAGAATTGCTTAGGTCATATATAAAATATATAAACATAATTAATGTATATAAATGATATAATATTGTTAAAAGTTGACAATCTTAAGGGACTGTATTACTAGATGTCCAGGGCCACATGCCCAGGTGCATCTGGATTAAATATTGAAAGTATTTGATTGTCAGGTTTTTCAGATATGAATCTTTGGTATCTTAAAGTGAAATGGGGAACCTAAAATGTACTCATCAATTCCATAAAACACATTGTTAGGAATATAAGTCACTTAACAGCTATTTGGGTTAGACAATATATAAACCAGGATAGATACTTTAAAACTGTATCTTTAAGAAAATGCAAAAGTGTAATTGGGTGTGGTATCTCAAATGGCCATAAGATGGAGCCAGAAACCTGGGTTGTTTAATCTTAGCCTTAATCTCAGAAGAGAGTGTGAGTGAGTCTCTGTTTTTCCTTCTGTTGGAGAGAATTGTCGTTTCTTCTAATTGACTGCTATTCCTGGATTTGAAGTAAATCTGATACTGAACTGTTTTTAATACTGGACTTTGTTATTGGATTATCCCTGGACTGAAAACTGACTGACTTACCTGTGAATGACTTTGGACTGCTTGTTTTGAACTTTGCTTAAACCTTTTTGGAAGTAAAAACCTACATTTACTGTACAGTGTATTTGTGTGCTGTGTGTGTATTATTCAAACACTTCTCTCAAATACATCTCCCTGTATGCGCTCATTCTCTTAATGGGGAATTAACACACATTCTGGTTGTCTCCAATGGTTGATTCATTCAATCTTCTTTCACATATTTATATACCAGAAAAATCTAATTTATAGGCTTGGATTTTATTGCTTTTATGCCCAAGCTTAAATACCAGGATTGTAGACATTTCAGAAATGATTAAAAGGATTTTTTAAAAAATTTCATAGGACCCCAACATTTGTCTCCTGTTCATTAAAGCAGCCATGCCATTTTTTCAGACTTATGTGGCAGTTTGAATGGCATTAATTTAAGGGATCCGGCAATTAAAATTAATGTGCTTCTTAAAGCAGCCACATCTTTTTTCCAGGTCACACAGAAGGTTGAAAATATTTTAACGAACAGTATTGAGGTACTATATTCTCATTAGGTTTGCATACTGAATCTTTTTCAGCTGCATTAAATATAAACATTAAATAGTTTAGTTAATGTGGAATATACTCATAGCAATAACACTTATGAAGTTATACTTAAAGCAATGGCAAGTCTTGTTTTACATCTTGTTCTAGCACTTTGTGAACAGCTTTTAATACATCAACACATCTGCTGCATCAATTTTTTTTACTTATAAAAATGATATCCTTTCATTCTTCTATTTCAAATCTAGATTAAAGAGTGGCCTTTTAAACACAAGGAAGATTCTGAACCACAGTGTAAAACTTGGATTAGGCACAGGTTTGTGATTTATTATGCAAGTGTTTTCTTTCAGGTATTGTTTTAAAAGGTTAAAAAAGAGATGATCCACATATATAAGCTCACAATGCATATGGAATACAGACAATCCTTGCTTACTGATGACTCACCCAGTGACCATTTGAAATTACTATTATTCAAACTTTTGTAAAAAGATATATTAATAGGAATGTGAAATATTTCATGAATAAAATGGAATTATATAAATAAAATGGAACTTTTTCTGACAGCTGCTTAGAAAAGGGCATAACTGTCTTATAAAAATATATTTACAGTACACATTTTATATATTTATGTAACTTTCCAAAGTCACATGATTGTGAGATAGCAGCTATATAAATATGATGAATAAATAAAACATAATAAACCAAGCAGCTGCAACCATCTACCGTCCCATCCAACCTCTGCCTGATTATCAAATATTTATAAACATCAGCCCCATCACGCCATATCATCTCAAGTGTTTATCATTTGTCTGAGGATCCATCCACTGAGGAGCAGTTGTGCTACAGAGTCTTGGCTTTATCCTTGAGATTATAGCTATAGCAGTACCACTGTCCATCCTGAACTGGAATGGCCTGTGGCAAAAATGCTCAACTTCTGTCACCTTACTGGCATCACCAGGCCTGTCCCTCATAAGTGGGTGGAGGATGGGCTTCTTTGGGAGGAGAAGATTCAGGAGGTGAAATGGGTGGCTTAAGAAGATCTCTTTTTGCTTCTGAACTCTTCACTGCAAAACAGGGAGAATTGGTGCATAAGTGCACCAATCGTGCTTACCATCCCTGTCCTATTGTTTTTTTATTTTTCTTATAAGTATCTATCTCATGTATTCAAAACTATATTTATTCTTATACCTGTATCTTGTAAGGGATTGACAAATCAAATAAAATGTAAAAAAATGTAAACTTTTTTTCTCACCATTCAAGCTTTGGGAGTCCCAGATATAGGCTGGCACGCTATATCTGACCTTTGGCAACATTTTTTGCACCTCTGACCTAGAGCATGGACATCCTCCTGTACATAGTGAATTCCTGGAAGATACATTTAAGTTGCCAGCATGATAAAAAACCTGGATGAGATCATACCTATGTTGTAATCATAAGCATCTGCCTGCATATTTAATGAAACTCCTGTTTCCATCCAATGCATAAGCCTTCCAGATTGATTGCAATATTCTGCCCTATTGTTAGATGTTGCTGGTGGTTATTCTGTTTCCATGCTTGATGCTATCAGAAATACGATTGTGGTATCTGAAGTCCTTCACCTTAATAGTGAAACAGATGAAAAAGGCTTAACTCTGAAGGAGGCATTCCGACTAGCAACTCTTGCAGGAAGTCAAGGTAATTCTCTTCTTTTTAATTGACTATCCCTAAAACACAAAAATTATTCTAGTCTGGCTTGGAATAAACTTTTCATTTAGACCTTAACATATCTTACACCCTAATTATTTCATTATACTGACTAAATGCACCCTGTATGTATAACCATAGTTTTCTCACTCATGGTTTGTAAAAAACAAGCTCAGACATCAAATAAGACAAAATTAAAAATACTAACTCTCTATAGCTTAATGCAACATTATTTCCCAAACTGCTAAAATATGTGTGTGCCCATGGGGTGTGGTACAAATATTGCTGAATGAGGACCAAGGTGAACTCTGCTCAGTGCTATTTTTACTCTGAAGATTCAAAGGGTGATTTTGGATCATTTCCTATTTCTCCTTCTCACATGACTATTTTGTGTGGAAGACTGGAGATGACTTAGCACTGATCCAATATGCTGTGAAATAAGGGAGAATATAAATCTATATGAATGAACAAACAGGATTCTCATTTGTTGAGCTCTATAAATAAGTTTTAAAATGTTTCAAATATTTGAATATTTTCACATCCTACAAGGATTTAACACATTAATTTTTCCTTCTTCTGTGGCTGGGATTACAATTTGTTCCCCTGAAACTCTTTTTCCTAGTTTGAAATAGATAATTTTGTGGTCTATTTATCCATAATTTATCTTGATCCTCTTCTGCTTCTCTTATTAAAGTTTGACAGGCATGTGGCTATTGATATTCTACTGCCTCCTGCTGTTTAATGTGGAAACTATATTAAAGATTAGGAAAAGCACCATAGAAAGGCACTCTGAGAGTTTATTTCAGTACTAAGTTACTAAAAGTTAGAATTTAAAAAAAGTACTTCTCAGAATTGATGCTGGATCAATTCCATGCTGAATGTTTATTCTTCTTTTGGTCATCAAATTTTATTTTATTTTAAAGAATTTGAGTTATTTTCTCCTCTTTTATTTAGACTGGAATTATAGTCATAACAGAATTGCAACAAAGAACACAAATATAACCTTTGCAAATGTATTGTTGGGTCCTTTCTATTGATTTCAAAAATAATCACTTCTACTTAATTTCATGGTGTATAAATAGATTTGTGTTTTTTATTGATAGCTTTAGGATTAAATCATATAATTGGAAATTTTGAAGTTGGCAAGGAATTTGATGCACTGCTGATCAACGCCAAAGCTTCAGATAGTCCTTTTGATCTGTTTGCTTCTGACCATATTGAGGTAATCAAATACTGCATAACTGAAGTACGTTGCATATGTATGGAGGAATCCACATTTGATGGAATGTCTAGCAGGCCCTGGGAACAGGCAAGAAGGAAATAAATGCAAGAGAGACACCTCAGCCAGGAGGAGCATGAAAAATAGACTCAGAGTAACTGTATCTTAAAGTATAAGTTGATCTAAGCAGTGTTTCTCAATCTTGGCAACTTTAATGGGTGGACTTCAATTCCCAGAATCTTAAAATTGCTAAGGTTGCAAAACACAGATCTAGACAATTCCTTCAACAGTTTTTTAAGGTTATATACTTTTACCCTACGAGCAGTGTAGACCATCACAGAAACCCTAATAATTCTTGTTCCTGAATTTGACTGCCTCACAAGTATCACTCAAGCCTAGTGAGTTTTCTGGTTGCTTCATAAAAATATAAGTCTTGCTTGGTCAGGCAACAATCCATCTAGCTCAGCATCCTCTGTCACACAGCAATCAAACAGATATAATAGAAAGGTCATAAACATGAAGATGTGATATTCCTTTTGCGTTGTTACTTCCTAGAAACTGATATCTATGGCATGCATCTGGTAATTTAAGAGGTAGTTTATCAAGACTAGTGCTTAGCTTACAGCAGAATTTTCCATAAATGTATCTAATCTCTTTTTAAAATCACCTAAATTAAGGGCAATCATTGCATTAGCTCATAACAAATTCCATAATTTACCTTTGGAAAGGTAAACAAAGTAGCTACTTTTACTGGTCCTCCCTCCATTTACTTTGAATGAATAGTTCCAAGTTCTAACATTGTGAAAGAAAAAGAAATCTTGGTCTATATTTTTCACACCATCCAGGATTCTATTATCTCTATCTTATCTCTTTTTACTGCTGTTTAATCTTCGTTGAAGCACCAGAAAAGCTGCAAATTTTTCTTACAAGTTGATCATTTTGGATCTTGTTTTGCATCTTTTCCAGATCTACAATATATTTGGCGGACATGTGATAGATTTTATGTCAGAACTCTTGTATTATTTTGATACAAAACTATTGGCATTCCAGTTTTTCATTACTTTCCTAATGATTGCTGGCATGAACGTTACTTTCCTTTTTTTTAATAGTAACAATCCACTGGATTGAGTTTCTCACTTCCCTGTTATCTTTATCAGTTGCAGTCAGCTCAAATTGTATTAATATGTTTGTTTTAAGAAGAAATGTGGAACATTTTCCACTTGATTTGATTTCACAGCATTTGCTACTTAAAAGCCAATTCGTTTATTTAAAAAGGCACTGTTTGAATTATTGCACTTTCTTATTGAGATTAGAACTCTTACAGTTGGACTCAAAGATTAAATTAGTTGCATCTCTAGTTCTCAGAATTTCACACCATTTATTACCAAGTTAAAAAGTGCCAATCCTGATGTTGATCCCTGGCGATCCCATTTTGCATGTCTCTAATACAGTCTCTAAAAGGTGTTGATTCCAACTCTTTGTTTCCTTTTCTTAACTCGTGATCATGATCTCACTGTTGGAATTGTTGCTGAAAATTTTTGAAGGTTTCTGAAACTCCAAATATACAGTTTTTGTGAGATCACTCCTACCTCTTAAACATTTAGATTGGTTGATGCTGAATTTATATAAAAATACTTGGAGAAGCTCATAATCTTTTCCCTTACAAGCCGCAAATGCATATTTTTAAAAAACCTTGACTTTTTGAGAAAAAATTAATTCTAACAGACATGTTGAAATGAGACTGAGGAAACCCAAATTTGACTCCATTTGACCAAAAGCTCACTTGCCAATCCCTTTTTCTTCACCAGCAGTGTGTTGGGTAGTATTTTTTGTGAAGTTAAAAAAGTGTTTTACTTATGAAAAAATATCAGCTCTTACAGTTAATTGATTAAATCAACAATCTCAGAAGATTCCTAGAAAAATGCAACAATTAAACTGAATCAATGTCAGTTCACTTCATGGAACAGGTCTTTTGATGGGGGTCCTCACCCTGAAAGTTCAAAGATTCCGTTAAAAGAAAGGAATAGGATACCCTGGCAATATAAACAAAAAAAGAAATGAAAATATTTATTGAAAAATAATTTGCATCAGAAGAAACTTTATTCTAGTTCAATATTTTACAGTGCTGGATAATCTTGGATTCATACTGTATTTGAATTTTCCCTTTTGTGATAGCATGTTTGTTAAATTTTACAAATTATTAATATTTTATTATCTACTTATACAATAAAAAAGAACTACATTTTGAATATTTCCCTTTCTCCCCTACATCCTAGGATATAATTGAAAAGTTCCTGTATCTCGGTACGTATACCAGTTATAATTTATACAAATGGTTTTATATGATTGCAACGTAGTTTTTTTCTTCTACAGTTAACATATTCTCCTTTACTGTTAAAAAATTGTTATAATATTATTGTGTGTGAGTATGCTTAATGCTTATTAGCTTTATTGTATAATGAAATGTTATCACTCACATTGAGCACTAACTCTTCCATTACGGAAATGTTTTTTTAAATCATTTGTAAAAAAGTTGATTTCTGTGCAGTACAAAATGCTGGGACAAGATGAATTTACAGATTCAAGACAACTTATTTTGTTTTTTCTTTGAATTCTTGGCATATTGTGTTTCATAGCCATTGAAGTTGAAAGGAATATTTTTGCCATTGAAGTTGAAAGGAATATTATAGATGATTCTCATTTATGTCTTCTTGTACAAACCACCATTTTCCTTTATATTGCCTTTGAACTGAATCCAGTATGTCTTCTAAAATATTAAATGTATTCAGAGCAACTTTCCCCAATCTGGTATCTTTTAGCCTTGTTGCAGCCAACATGGGAATTCTTGTAATGGCTAACCCCAGCTTAATAGAATCAAACATTCCAAAGTATAGCACAATGGCGATATTTCCTGCCATTATGAAAGTCCCTGCAATTATGTCCAGGATTTTCTGGTTTATCTATGCAGGAGCATAGTTAGGAGATGATAAGATTGCTTGAATGAGTTCGGATTTCTGTATGTGAACTGAGTCTGGATATGAACTGTGCATAATGGCACCAAACTATGTCTTTAACTATAAAACCTCACTTCTGATGTGAGGACTCGTGGGGGTAGGGATGGGGAGAAAAAATGGAACAGACTTCTGGGTAAAAGCAGACGGTCAGAGAATGCTTAATTCTGGGTATCCTTCAGTACTTCAAATCCCACTCCACGAGCTTCATTAAAAATCTCTGGGACAGAACTGCATCTGAAGAATCTGCTACAAACATATACTCCGGAACTCAGCCTTACTATGGATAGTTTTCCATTTTATTGTAACTTATTTATATTGTTTAAAAGCTGTCCAACTCCAAGCAATCCTGGCTAGCTTACATTTTAAAAAGCAGGAAGAATGAAAATAAATAAATAAAAAGCAGGTCATAGATATCCAGCGGAGAAAATATAATCAAACTCAAGTTTTTGGAAGAACGTGAACTATGCATGATTATAAATAAAGTTCAGAATTATATGTTTATCATTTAGGAAAATTTACAGAAGTTAGTAGTAAGTAGTGAATGCCTACTAAGGAAATAATCTTATTCATCTTTTTATTTTCAGGTGATGACAGAAATATCGAGGGTGTATAT
The DNA here is from genome assembly GCA_004320025.1 of Laticauda laticaudata. NCBI lineage: Eukaryota > Metazoa > Chordata > Lepidosauria > Squamata > Elapidae > Laticauda > Laticauda laticaudata. Next base: position 9,967 of record BHFT01014258.1, read on the forward strand.
GTGGCTGGCAAACTGGTGGTTCCATTTTCAAGCTCTGTGTAAATTGGATTCCCATTTTGAAAAATGCTCAACCAGTTATTGTTTGGTTTGGAAGAACTGGGTAGAAATGCAGTGCCTTGTTGTTATGCTGATTTTATTTGGTATGTTTCTGATGTGCACGAGAAAGGTTGTCAACTTGACACAAAACAAAATATATGCCAAAAATCTATCTCATTTGAACATGACAGGAAGCAGCCCCAGTTTTTAAAATAAAGAAATGAACTTGCATTTGGAATCAATCTTTCCACCTACACCTTAATAAGAATATCCAGAGATGGTTGCAGAATGTATTTCCTCTCTTCAAATATAAAAACTGAAATCCTCAAATCCTCTCTTCAAATATAAAAACTCAAATTTAGGAATCTTATTTGTGAATATATTATGATTACTCTCATTGACTTAGAAACAAAACATACTTGCTTTGGGTGGTGTTCATTTTCTACAACTTTCCTTCTTGAATGGACATCACGTGATCTTGGCAGGGTTGCCCAATCAGGAATAGAAAAATCTGGTTTTTCTCTTCTGGGGAATGACATGTCTTCTGAAACTTTCAACACCTTTATACTCATACATTTGTGATTTGTCCACCTAGAGTGCAGATTGCTGAACTGCAAATATGAGGAGGATATAAATGAAGATATGAATGTGGCTAGGAAGAAGGATATCAAAAGAAGAGAGTCAGATCCTGTGTTCATAGTTTATGTCATCCAGGATGGCTTTGTTCACACAATGCAAAGCTGTTATGTGGCTAATTTAAATTTGGATAAATATGATGGATTCATTATGCATGCATTTCAAGTGAGAAAAAGGCCCTTTTTAGTATGAGGATAAGGCTGTAGCCTTGATATTTTACTGATATGGGTCAATTGGGTGCAATCTAATTGGAAGTGTTTGTTCAAATTGTAAATTCATTCTTACCCTACAGTTCAAAGCAATCAGGACAATCAAATCAATATGTAAAAGGCGGCTTTTGTTTTAGAACCTGATTTCTTAATATTTGTATAACTGCACTATTTTACTCTGATAAAGTATATGAAGTACATAGGATAAATACTCAGTAGGTAATGTTAAAAATATTGTTTTTTTTAACTTTGCAAATGGAGATGGGAGGTATAAATATGATAGGTTTGCACAAGACACCCTTGGAGGAATGTATGCCTTTTAGAATCATTATTGGTATTTTAGTTTTGGGGAAGATAATTTTAGGAGAATTCTATTGTGCCATGGTGGCCTCTGAGAGATTCTCAGTGGGAAATAAACTTTTGTTGATAATTGTATAAATAAAATAGAACACTTTTTAAAGGGATATGTCTCTAAATGTTTTGGAAAGCTTGTTGAAAACTGTCAACCGTCTCTCAGCACGTGTGATGCCTTCTTCATTCACCTCTTTGTTCCCTCTCAGCATGAAGTTTAGCTGAAAAGGTTGGGGCAGTCGGAAAAAGAGCCTTAGAAATTTACTTGGGAGGAAAAAAAAAGCCTAAATGTCTGTTTTGTGAACAAGAAGTATTTTGAATGACAAATTGAAATTATTTGAATTTCCATCTTACTGTACCATTTATTAACCTTCTGTTTGAAAATATTAATGAGAATGAATATAATTTATGCTTTGTAGAGTTAGTTGAATGATTTTGGTGTAGCAGTTGGATTTTAACAGTATAAAATGTTGACTTAGCTTTAATATGCATGCTTTACAATATTTACAAAATAGAAGGCTAGGGCAACTCAGGAAAGGAACTGCACTTTATTCACTAATCTATTTTATTTTGTCAAAATAGTAAGTCTGTGCATTTTTTGCACAATAAAGGAGGAAAAAATGGTCTAACCTCTGCATTTATGCCAAAAATAAACTTTTATTCCTGCTGATAAAAATAAAAAGTCAAATATGCATTGGAAGTCAAGGAAGGAGAAATATAATATTTCACAGAACTATATTTGTTGCACTAAGAAGTTAGACTTGATTTAGTTTTATAGACAAATTTATGAGTATCAGCATGTTAGAGAGTTAGCCATGAAATATGATGGTTAAACCATGGCTTAACATGATCTGTTAACCTATTACAGGCCTCATTCATAAGATATGCTAAAAATTGTCTTTATATTATTTTAATATATACTACAGAGTATATAACATATGCTGTATTAATAATATACTATTTGATTATATTAAACTAAAATATATATTTATACAAATGTGTTGATGAAGTCATATAAAATTGAAATGGAGGAATAAAGAAAAGAGGAAAAAGCTTGGAAAATTAAATAATAAACAATTTAAGACAGAACAAAACTTTCAAGTCTTCTTTACAAATATACAAATTCATTTTTTCCGACAAACCAAATAAACGATAGATTAACATCACGTACAAGTCCAGTTTCCCAGTTGGATGGACTTTGTTCTTAGTGTAAAAAGAATTATGTGTTTGGAGTAGAAGTGAAGGAGTAAACATTCTCATTTATACTCTTTGGAAAAACCAATTACCAGGATACTATGCCGTGCTGTTGATATTGCCTGTCATGTATTGATTTCCATCACAACCTAAAATCATTTAAGTACATTTCTCATCTCTTGTTTTGTCTGGTCCTCAAATCAATGTGACTAAAAGTATGATCCTTTAAATGTTATCTGTTTATAAAAGTATAGCATTATCATATCACTAATAGATTTGGAAAGCCGCTTGGATTTATTTGTTGCTAATGACAGCAGGAATGTGTAGGAGAGAAGTTGGCCTCAGCAGCATCAGGGTAGGCGGGGTCAAAATGGGCAAGGTGGCGGTTGTGGAGTCTGAATTGGAGCCCCACCTCTTTCCCTATACCTCCTGCAGATGGTTTTCTTTTTTACCCGCTTTTCAATCTTGGTATGAAGAGTGCTTGGCATGAAGAGTGCTATAATTTTATTGTACAGCTTTTGGTTGATGAAAAAATAAGTAATGTGAATTAATCTTACCAGATTTTTATTTTTCTGACTGTATACTTTCAAGGTGAGAAGTGCAACCCCTCCTCCCCAAAATAATGTGTTGCTGTGTATTCCAAGGCTTGTCAGTGATTATAAATGAGCCCCTCTGTGCTTGTTTATCAGAATAAAGAAGATATGTTTACTATGTTTACATTGGTTCATTTCTTAATGTTTTGAAGGAAGTGGAAAAACCATAATCTGCTGATTGAATGGAGGAACACATCTATTTAAGAGAGGGAATCTATGGATGCTGAAGAAAAAAAAAATCCTAAATGAAGTTCTCAACAAACCACTCAAACTGAGGGAAAAAAACATCTTTGCGTAAGGCTCATCTCCCTTGTTGTCTAGTCGCCAAGGCCGTGCACATCCTTTAAAATGAATCTCCAACCTTGGCAACTTTGGGAGTTGAAGTTCTCTAGGCTTAAAGTTGCCAAGTTTGGAGAACCCTGCTTTAAAACAGCTGCTTTGAAATGTGCTTTGGAGTTAATGTTCAGAGTGTAGAAACAATATGAGCTTTAACTATTAACCCTAAACTACAATTAATTTAATTAAAACCCTAACTACTTCTTAGCTGCCCCTCTCATTTATGCTGGCATCATCCAGGGGCTGTTTTAAGGTGTACAAAATCTGTTAAGCTTTCTCATTCATTGCCCTGGTACTGTGCTTTGCTATTAGGAGCAAGAGAGGATTACCATTGGGGACAAAATGTCACACCAGGCCTGTTTTCTGTCAGGTGACACACAGCTCATAATGGCCTCAAGTAAATCTCTCAGCCTAGCCTAAACAACCCTCTTGTTTTTTGGAAATGAGGTAAAGTTGTATTATTTCATCAGGCTTTGATTCCATGGCTGTGCTTGGAAGGCCATTATTGGTAGTTTCTTGTCATAGATGTTTACATTTAATGTTTACATTTTGAAATTGTTCACTGCCCAATGTTTGTATGGATTGGGGAGGCTCATGAATGTTGTTAACAAGCAAACTCTGAACTGAACAGAAAGCTGTAAATGGAAAATATATTTAAGTTAATATACATAGGATTGAATTAATATAGAGTCCAGCTCCATCCTTCTATGTCAGAGACTCTGTTGCTCTCAGTTTAATTTCCCTTCTACAAGTAATCATTGCAAGGATCTTACAAGGAGCTTGTCTGTCAGCTACATGCTGGATAAAAAGGGTGAAGAAAGAAAGAATAATATTCATTCACCAGTTTAGGATCTAGTCCTATCACCAGTGACAAGGATATTCCTCTTCTAGTGAAATTTTATCCAAAAGAATCCAATCCTACAAACCACAGAAAGATGGCCCGCATGGCATGCCAGTCTGAAGAAAAAAAAAAGTATTTGAATGAATTTACAAGCTTCCATAGCAATAGAAATTTGGAAATAAATCTATTGAATATTGTAGAACAGCAATATCTTAAATGAAGAGGTCAATCCCTATTCCCTACTAGCACTGATGATGTTACCTAGTTTGGGTAATGAAACATCTGCAAGAAAATCACCAAGCTCAGGGAGCATCAAGACCACTTCTTTCAACCCTGAGCTATAAATATTCTCCTTTATCAATACCTTAAACCCTTTAGCCGTATTCAATGGAAAATACAGAGCAATAATCTCATGAAATATTTTTAAACCTCCACAAACCAACCATCAGTAAAAAGCAACATCTGCTCAACTGTCTTGAAAATAGCTTATTTGCCATCTCCTTGAGAATTAAGTTGGGTTTCTTTTTTTACAATTTTTTTAACAAAAATAGATTCAAGTTGTGTTGGTGTTGCACCATACCCTCTGGGAAGGAAACATTGGAAACTTGCTCTTTGTTGTCAGAGTCTTTTACAATCAGCAGGAATACAACCTTTTTGATGAATTCAGAGCAAATGCATTTTCATGAATTTATTTCCACAACTCAGCTTTGGATGACAGCACATGGACTAGAGAAAAGACTGGAATGAGCCACTTTCCAGCATATATGAAAAATAATAGCCAGTACTTTGGCATATGAACATTAACCTAAAAAAAAAGCAGCCGTGTGGCTTTCTTTTTGTCTGAATAGTTGTATTTTCTGAAGCAGACACATAATTTGGATCTATTCATTTTAATCAAATCTATTCAGCCACAATATTACACTCATAGAATCCATTACAATACTTGAATTCCTAAAGGAACAGCTTTTATACATATCTCCAGCCACCATAAAACGTGGAGATATGTGACCTCAATCAATACAAGGTTAAGGATGCTGCCCTGGCAATGAAATAATAGAGTCCATAAAATGTTTCCAGAGTTAGCTAGTGAAATGTTCTAATCTGTTTTGTACAACACAACCTCCCATATTCACATTCAAATTACTGTATTACTGAAAAGAATATCACATTTAAATATTTCAAAATAGATCCAAACATGTAATCTCTCTCCTTTTGATTCTCTTAAATCAAAGGATTTTTTTTTTTTTTGGATGGCTGAAAGAGAGGGAGAGGGGCTTGGTTTTTTGATATATTTCAGGGAGGTTGCTAAGGGCCACAAATGAGAGAACTGTAACTTGGTGGCATCCCTGCAATGTGCAACATTTTGAGAGAGGCATGCTGACATATTTTTATTTGACTAGGAAGGGAATGAATTAGGCCTATTCAACCACTCACAGACAATATCCAATTAATTCCCCTAGTCCAGTAGAAAAATCACACAATCATTTCTTGGCAGATTGTTGACAATAGTCAAGAACACATTTTTCTAGAGCATGCTGGCTGGGGAATTCTCAGAGTTGAAGTCCACAAGTCTTAAAGTTGCCAAGGCTGGACAACTCCCAAAGTTGCCAAGCTTGGGAGCCACACATCCTTCTCAGCCTATGAGTTGCTCACTCTCGTTTTAAATCATATGTCACGTCATCAACCACCTGTTTTCCTTAACAGGCCAAGCTATTTCCTGGAATACAAGTAAATACTGAATAAAATACTGAAATACGAATATTAGTTAGTAAGACAGCACAGCAGTTAAGGCACTCAGGTAAGCCCAGAAGACCAAGAGTTCTAGTCTTGCCTTAGGTATGAAGCCAACTGAGTGACTCTGGGCCAGTAACTTTCTCTCAACCTCAGGAAAAGGGCAATGACAAACCACTGCAAAAAAGAAAAAAAAACTGCTATTAAAAGTAAAGCAGTGCAGATAATAGTTCTGAAGCCTTACTTAACTCTACATTTCTTGTGTGTCCAATCACACTTGGCCAATAAAGCTACTCTATTCTATTCTATTCTATTCCATTCCATTCCATTCTCTTTCATTCATTTCTATTTCCATTTCCATTTCTATTTCTATTTCTATTCCTATTCTAGTGAGGTACATTTGCTGGTGGAATCTTCTCATTACAATGCTTTTGCTCTTTCCAAGTTCCCTTTTGCCCAACTGGTGTTTTATATTAGCCAGCTCTTCTCTGCTTAGTTTCAACAGGTTTTTCTCTCTTGCATGTCTCCTTGATTTACTCTGAGACAGTGATGGAATTCAAAATATTTTACTACTGGTTCTATGGGCGCATGTGCGGGGAACATTTTATAATGGGCAATTTTAAGCATGAAAACTTACCTGTCAGCACTGTTGAGTAAAACAGCTGAAGTGCGCCCGCACCTATCAGCTGAACTACAAAGGAAATATAGGACAGGAAAGGGCGGGAGGTGGGGCCAACTGCTGACCGGCACTACCAGATTGCTAGAACCGGTGTGAACCGGCAGCATATCACCCCTGTCCTGAGAATAGTCTTCCACTATTCATGTAAGCAGTTGAATATGAAGAATTTTAAAAATGGTGATACTTTTCTTATTTCCCCCCGCTCCCATCAAATAACCAGAACATTTCATCTTTCACCTTGAAATGTATTCATGCAAACCTTTCCTTGCAAATTCTTATTCCCCATTTTAAAAATGATTTGTTGTTTTAATAAAAGAAAATAAAGTTCCTGAAATGTTAATGGTATTTGTGACTATTTGTGTGTCTATCTTCGAGTCCTTGTTGTCTCCTGGTGATTTGTTGGGTCAGACCTCTGTCATTTTCTTGGCAAGTTTTCAGAAGTGGCTGGCCAAGGTCTCCTTTCTGGGACTGAGAAAGAACTGCCTTTATACCTAAAGCAGTTTCTAACCTGATACTATAGCTACTACATCAGGGGATGTCCAACCTTGACAACTTTTAAGACTTGTGAACTTCTAACTTCCAGAATTGGCTGGTTGGGAAATTCTGGGAGTTGGAAGTCCATAAATCTTAAAGTTGCCAAGGTTGGACACCCCTGCACTGCACCAAATTGTCTGTCTCATTCACAAGTATAGTACCAAACATTTTTTTTCCTCAGATACGTTCTAGGATGCATTTAGCTTTCTAAATCCACATTTGTTTCAGTCTGAAATCTTTATAAATCGTGAATATAGCCATAAAATTTATTGGATAATTTTTTTTAAGTGAAGAAGTCCACATAGTTCCTCTTCTTGTCCTTCCCGTATGTTCTATCCTGAGAGACCCATCAGTGATATAAAGAATAAAGCATATGTCTCTTTCATTGAAGAAATGGTTCTGTCTGAAAGGCAAATGTGGATATTTTGATATGTTATAGCGCTCTTCCTTCAGAAGATGGCACTCTTTTCTCCAGATCTTCACCATGTCAGACTAAGGAAATTCAGCAGAACTACTGAAAGAAGTCAAAGAATTTGTCTTTTGAACTGCAATAAAACCACACACTCTACAACTTATGAGAATATTTGTCAATAGGCTATATTTAAAAAAAGCTACATATCCTTTGATTTCTTCTGTAATAATACTAAGGACCTATTTATAATAACCAAAATGTCACTACAAGAGTCAGAATACTCGAATAAGCCACTCCTACAACTACAAAATAACCAAGTTGGAAGGGACCTTGGAGGTCTTCTAGCCAACCCCCTACTCAAGCAGGAGACCCTATACCATTTCAGACAAATGGTCATCCAATTTCTTCTTTAAAACCTCCATGTTGGAGCACCCACAACCATTCCACTGATTAACTGTTCTGCCAGGAAATTTCCCCTTAGTTCTAGGTTCCTTCTCTCCCCGATTAGTTTCCATCCATTGCTTCTAGCACCAGCCTTCAGGTACTTGGGGGAATAGCTTGACCCCCTCTTCCTTATATCAGCCTCTTAGATATTGGAACACAGCAACCATGTCATCCCTAGTCCTTCTTTTCATTAAACTAGACTATTCTTCACATCTTTTAGCCTCAAGTCCCCTAATCTTTTTTCTTCAACTTGTCTACAGAGTACATAATTCAAGCTATCTGATTAAGTAATTTTTGTCGCCCAAAATAGGAACAATAGTGTACCTGTATACTCACAAACAGCATTTTCTGAATAAAGGTAAGATAGCATTTTTCAATAATTATTGAAAAAAAATCACATAATTACAAAAACTTTAAAAGGACAGAGCAACTTTACTTCCTCTTGAAAATCACTACACTTGCAATATACTGTACCTGTATTATCCTTCTGGGATAATTCTCGAAACACCGCAAGAAAAAAATGTGTAACGATTATTTGATGCAGGACTATCCTTAAATGATTAAACAGAAACATCAGTGTAGAGCTTACTATTAACCTACTCCAGAAATGAATGAAACCTGATGGGGTTATGCAAATCATTAATTGCAGATACACTTTGCCAGAACTTTAGCTGTCTTCCTGGGGAATAAGTAGAATCTTTCAGCCATGCTTGTATCAATCTGCCCCAGCAATTATATTGGAAAAAAATCTAATTATACATTTATATAAAGCCCAATATTAGCAATAGCACTTACACTTATATACCATCCCACAGTGCTTTACAGCATTATCTGGATGGAGGAATGCAGGCATCATAAGAAAAGGGGCATAGTAATAGAAGTGTCACACCATGTAACTGGACTGTAGCATAGATTATCTACAGCAGGGGTCACCAACCTTTTGGACCTCAGGGACCACCAAACTCATAATTTTGGATCCCAGGGACCACTAACTGGTTCTGTGGGTGTGGCCTAATTTGTGGGTGTGGCTTGATGGTCATGTGACTGGCTGGGCATGGCTTGTATGCAAATATTATAAATATTTATATAAATATTGAATTTTTTTTATAAAAAAGAGCAACTTTTACCCAAAATCAGGCAAAGCAGGCAAGCAGATTGAGTTGCTCACAGAATCACAGATTCATTCAGAGATCTATCTATCTGCCATCGGCTAGCTCAGTCTCTCAAATTTGCTTGCTGTGAGTCTGCCACTGAATTTGCTTGCAAGCAAACCTTCAGTCCTAAGGGAGGTTGCTTAGCAAGAAAGCAAGAAATCCAACTATTTCCTGCTTCCTAGCTAATCTAAATCTCCTGGCACAGCAGAACAGATGATGGTTGGAAAGAGGAAAAATCGCAACTTAGCAGCCAAGTTTGCTGGGTAAGGAGTGGGTGGATGGGGAGGGTTCCCGCGGGCCATGTGAGCTGAGCAGCCTTGTGTTTCTGAGCAGCCTGGATTAATTGCTTTGGGGGGTGCTCTAGAGGTAAGATTTCTCTGCGGCCCACCAAAATTTTCTTATGGCCTATCAGTGGGCTATGGCCCACTGGTTGGCGACTGCTGATCTACAGGACAGATTAAGGTAGTCTCTGTCCCATGCCAATGGGAGGTTGGAGATAACCAATACAGATCAGTTCTCGACTTATAGCTCACAATGGAGACCAAAATTTAAGTTGCTAAGCAAGACATTTGTTAAGGGAGTTTTGCCCCATTTTATGACCTTTCTTGCCACAGTTGTTAAGTGAATCACTGCAGTTGTTAACTTAGGAACAATCTGGCTTTCCTATTGACTTTGCTTGTCAGAAGGTTGCAAAAGGTGATCACATGACCCTGGGATACTACAACCATCATACATGCCAGTGGCCAAATATCCAAATTTTGATCATGTGACCATGAGGATGCGGCAATGACTGTGTGAGAAACGATCATAAATCATTTTCTTCTGTGTTGTTGTAGCTTCGAATGATCACTAAACAAACTGAGTACTACTTGTAATAAAAATACAGTTAGCTTGAGACTTGTCTTCCTCTTCCAAGGCAGTGTCATGCCTCTGGTGGAGACTGACTCTGAGGGAGAGGAGGAACAGTCGACAGGGAGTGGAAGTGTGGCTGCGGAGGTTTCGGAGGAGGCTGGGGAAGGGCAGAGGCCAGCTGAACAGTCAGAGGAGTACCCAGGCCCATCCCCTCTCCATCCTAGGGCATGCAGGGAGGAGAGGATAAGGGAGAGATGTGGTCTACTCAGGAGGAGAGGGCCTTGATCGTCTTCATGGGCTGCAGCTGTGACAACTGAATAAGAGGACAGACATGCATACGGGCGAACACTGGGAACAAAGCATGGAAATATCTCTAGTTCCTGAGTTTGGCATCCTTCCCAGTGTGTGTCCTGTTATCTGTGGATGTCCTCCAGCCCTCAGCTTGCCTGGTTTGTTGTTTTTTCCCTTCTTGCAACTGTTTGTGTGGGAGTTTTTTGTCTTCAGTCAAGGATATCTGGAGTTGGAAGCAAAGTGAAGGAATAAAAGGGGCTTCACCTGTTTTCTGTGACTGTATTTGTTTTGTATCCCACCCTGGGTCATCACAGGCATGTGATGCATGTGGTGCATTAACCACTATCCTTATCCAGTCTCTTGTTACAGAGGATGTAATCTGTATATGGCAGAACCAACAAAGAATCTGATCTATGTCCTCAGGATCTACAGAATCAAATGGCTTTCAGTGAACATATAGTTTTTATTATCTATCAAGAATTTGTCCAGCAAGATTCCAATTAAGGCTGAATATAAATTTTATCTTCCATATGTGTTGCAAGTTTCTCATAGAGGCCGAGTCTTCTACCCATCCTTCCCAGATCGGTCTGGATTGACTTAAGCAGGGCTGGGTGGCAAGAATAAGTCTTGATGCTTTGCTGCTCTTCCTCGGGTCACATCCATATTTAGACATATATACTCTTTTATCAGCTTTTCCTCCAGGTGTCTTTTGTTTCTTGATCTCGTAGTGGGCCAAACTGCTGTAATTTCCTGATTGTACTGTTAGGGAACACTCACACAATTGACCAGTCTGCAGGCACTTCCTTTGCATTAAGCATTGGATCCCAAAGAATTCTTAGTCTGTAAGGCATACATAAAACTCATGAATACAAGCAAAATTGCTGGTTGACTTTCTTTTATTATCATTGGTGGGGGGACACGAGAGCATAGCAATTGAGATCACTCATTTGACTTTTTTTTAATTTAGCAAGTGCAGTTATAACCCCCTACTGGTAAGTAAACTCAGATGAAAATTATAATGTGCAGTGAAAAGGGCTTCCTTTTTAAACCATTATCCTTCACGTTGCAACACCATTAAACATTCCCACTGGGCAACTGGAATTAGGAAAATCCAGGCCAGTTTCCATGCCTGTTTTGCTGTTCCTACATACTTACCTGGGCATAAGAAACTCTTAAATTCGACAGGTCAGACAACAAAGGAAGCATACATATGTTTATACTTGTTGGGCTTTCATTTCTGTAGCCATTTTCTCTCTGGGTGCTCTAGCTGTTATTTTGAATACAGGGACACTAGAATGGCTGAAAGCATTTAAGCTGGAAACATGCGTAACTCTTTGTGCTCACAGCCATGTAAAAAGATATTGATCAGTTGTCTTTTGGGGTTGCAAAGAGAAGAAAGGAACAGTTCTGTAACTCCAGTGTTAAGGTTTCTTTGTGTGAACTTGCTATAGCTTTGGCATCATGGGGTGTAGAATGATTGAAGGCACCAGAATGGAGATGACTTACCTCACCTATCGTCAAATTAGATAGTATATTGAAACAAGACAGTTTATTTCTTCTTGAGCAAACAGGGAAGAATCTCCAAGTTCTTTGAGGTGGAAGACACGGAGGACACATTTACTAGAATTGTAAATTGTAATTGTAAACCTCTTGCCATTTTAGGCATAGCTGAAAAGTGATTAGTTTTATACAGTGCGTGGAACAAGCAAGGCAAAATCTTCAGCTTTGGAACATTTGAATAGGTTACAAAACACAGAACATTACAAAGACTACACTGAAGTTAATAAACCCCATATTCGTATAAAGCTGTACTTTGCATGATTATTCCAAACCATTCCACTTGAAAACAACAACAAACATTTGCAGGAATTAGTCTTTCCCTCACATTTAAGGCACCCTGTTTTTGCAAGTTTGGTTCTAGATCCAGACAATGAGTCGACTCTGATATGAATCGATTGAAATAGCTGATTGCTGCATGCCCTTAGCTTTAGGAAGTGGGTAACAATTTTGATAATTTCTGCTCTCAGGATTACAATCTAGGATAAAGTTATGTGGAGTACTGAAGTTTACTCTTTACAAACATATGTCCTGGTTGATTTCCAGTCATAAAACCCAGCATTTACGAGGAAGTCATTCAACTTCCTCTTGCTTGGGAGGAAGGTAGAACATCTACCTATACATGAATGAGATGCTAGGAGACTCATGTGGATTATTTTAAGGGAATGGGCAACCTATGGCTCTTCAGAAGTTGCTAAATTTGAGCCAGACTAAGGCAGCGTGGATATGTGGAGAAAATGAGAAACAAAACAAATTATCTGTGACTGTTACTAAAGTGTTACACTCTACTGATAATTCTAGTTCTCAAACTACAGTGGCACAAGCAAGACAGATGCATAACTAAGCTTTAATTAAAACATCCTTAATAAACCATCCCTGCTGAGGTACTTCACTGGTATAATTTTTAGATATGCAAAAAATCAAACAACAAAATGCTAATTTTAGCAGTAAGAAAGCTACTAAAAGTTCAGCACTAATTACAGAAATGTGATCTTTAAAATTAGTAAGTACAAGTAGACATGTGATTTTGATTTCTAAAACTTACTGGATTTTCTTCTAAATGTAAAAGCATGCTAGAGCAAGGTGGTTGCATCCTGCCTTTTGTAAAAGATACAAAATAACCAGAAAAATTAACAAATGGAATCGGGAGAGATTTTAGATACCCATTTCTATGATGCAAGCAGCTGCTAAATGCAGTCCATACAAAGTCAAAATTATGTGATTTTTAAAATCACGTGAATCAATTTATGTTGCTAAAAGATGCTGAAATGAAAGTTAAAAAGGAATTCCATGTCAGATTAAATATGAAAATATACAATCTTAAGATATTCAAGTTGACAGTTATCTTTTTCAACAGGATCAAAGAATTGGTTTTCTTTCTTTCTCTCTGGAAGGATTCCCTAAACTATTTCAAGCAATTCATTATGTCCTACTTTATACAAAGCACACGCTGTAATTTAATATGCATTATCTGCTTTACATACATTTGAATTTTTAAAAATTAAGAATATACAGTATTTAAAATATATGTCAATTTTTTTATAGAGGTTGGCTGGGTGGGATGCATTTTTGCAAACAATTCTGCACTCTCTAGCTTTTGTGTGTACTGTTCTCATACACATTCTTTGCTTTATATTGGAACATTGCAAAATTCAAAGAACTAGTTCTTGAAGGAAATAGTTTAGTTTGTACTTTGGTTTGAAAGTGCAGTTAGGTAATTTATCAGAGAAGAAAATACTCTTATGTCTTTCACTTCTTGGTAACTAGAAAAGTTGTTTTCATTTTGAGAAATATATCCTTAGTGTTCCAGCATTGAAAAAACAAGAATGTACCTTGTATTTGAATCCATTGAAATAAAAGATGTGCTCCATCAATCAGCTATTGTCACTTTTTTCCATTGTAGAAATTAAAATCCAAATAATACAGGTAGTCCCTTGACATGACCGCAATTGAGCCCAAGATTTATGTTGCTAAGTTTTGGCTCATTTTTATGACCTTTCTTGCCACAGTTGTAGAGTGAATCATTGCAGTTATCAAATTAGTAACATGGTTGACTTTGCTTGTCAGGTTGAAAAAATTATCACCTGACCCCGGGACACCGCAACCATAACTATGAATCGATTGCCAAGCACCTGAATTTTAATTACCTGTCCATAGGGATGTTGCAATGGTCGTAAGTGTAAAAAATGGTCATGTTACCTTTTTCAGCGTCATTGTAATTTTCAAGTCACTAAATGAACTGTTGTAAGTCGAGGATTACTTGTAATTTTAAAGGATAATTAGCTTTTAAAGTTCAACTCCTTATATTTCCCTATTTCACAAATCAGCCTTTTACATCAAAAGATACCAAAACCCCAAGTATTTATGTTTTTCTACATACATTAGTTACTTTATCAGATATACTAAATTACAATTATCTCTCTGGAAATAAGTGAAATAGTAAAGCAGAATAATCAACTGGAAATTCATGAAACTTTTGCACTCCAACAGAACATTTTATTTTTAAGGGGTAGCATTTCCAAAATATTGGAACCAGTTATAAAAGCTTTTCTTGGGTAACTTCTATCGTTTGCAAATTCTGTACAGGTATTGGGCTAGAAACTCGAAGCCCTAGTTCAGGTCTTGGGACAAAGCCGGCTTGGCAACCTTGGGCTGATCATGTTCTCTCTCAGCCTAGGAAGCAAGCAATGGCAAACCGCTTCTGAAAAAAAAATGCCACAGAAAACAGCAGGGACTTGTCCAGGCAATCTCCAAGAATCGGGTACGACTGAATGAAATAATAATAAACAGATATTGCACGTCTTATGAGCCAATAGTTCAGCACTGGTAAAGTGCTTATCCCAGGAAGCTCTGCTTACACATCATTTTTGAAGCATGCACTGCCCCTTCTTTTTCTCAGAACACTGAAAACTCAAATGCTAAGGTTATTTTCTTAGATTTGATACTCAAAAATTCCTTCAAAGATTTTCTGACTTCAGAAAAGAAAAAGCATGCTGATTTTATATAATGCTTTTACCAATATAAACTCTCTGCAGCAATCTTTCAATACTAGAGGCTAATAGGCTCATCATAAATTGCCCAGTGACTTCATTATTCAAACAGAAGTCTATATTTGTATAATACCAAAGACACTTTCCCCCCCTTTCTTTGACAAAGCCACAATAAAATTAGACGGATTCAGCCTTTTTACAAGTTTCTATCGCTTTTTAACACCTAATATTAATTGCTGTTTATATCAAATACCCTCCAAGTCAAAAAGTATTTCATCAGTATAGTAAATCTTCATTTCCAGAAGGAATTTTGACTCATGGGATTACTAAATAGAGACTGTGATTTGTGTAAAACTGGAACAGAAAAAAGATCTTTTCTTTATAATTTGAACTTAAAATAAATCTAATTTATATAAATGCAAACAACAGTGTGCATAGTAGGAAATATATTTTAAAACTATATTAACATTACATACAGTATAAATTGCCTTTCCATTTCTTTGTTCAAATCATCAGGAATTAACCAAGCTACAAAATAGTTACATCCATAGTTTGTGAATCATCAAGGGCTGCAATTATGGCTACAGAATTGCTGCCAAAATGTCAACTAGAAAAATGCCAACTGGATAAGTATGTAGAAAGTAAGACATTTCCCCTTTCAGTCATACTGATACAGCTGTTCTTTAATTTCTATCAGGTATCTATATATTCCTGCTTATAGGCTTTGCTCACCTGACTAGATCATCTTTGAAAGTGGAAACAATAATTTAAAAATTCAGCAAGGAGAAAAACATATTACAGTTAAATCCCCAAATTAGAAACCAATAAAACTTAAATAAATTACGACCACCTCTTCCCCACCAGCAGAGCATTCATTATTCAATTAGTTCCCATGCCAATGAACCATCACAAAAGGAACTATATCCCTCTGTACATGATTTTATTATTTACATAATACAATATAGCATAGATGCTGGGTAGCATGATTATGTGCAATACATAAATATGAACTATCTGTACACATTTGTTTATCTAATAACTCAACTGAGGACAAAATTTAAAGCAAAGACCTGATGCTTTTAATGAAGAAAACTAAGACTGAACACTGCAATAGAAATCAGAAGTAGTGCCCTATGTATACACAACTATTTACAAATGAGAACAGGCATTACCACTATACTACTCTAAACTGTACTTGTTTATATAAAAAACACAAGTTTCATACATCACAAAAAACCCTTCCATTATAACACAGAAGTGATATTACCAGACAAGCATCAGTGAAGTATACTGCCTTTTCTAGAGTTGTTATTGTACAATGCTGTAGATAATGCAGCCCATGCAATACACCCAAGAACACTACAGTCCTACACCCAAATACTATTAAAATGATAAAAGCAGCCCCTCAGAGTGGTTCCAGGTACCACTTAAGTGTACAGCAGCCATATTGGGTATGATTTCTCCATGCAAAAGGGTGCAATCTCACTACATTTGGAAACTATAGAAAATTAAAAGGCTAACCTTCTTTTCAAACTAGAACACATTCAACTTAAGATGCATAATGAAAAACTTAAAAGGCTTGAATACATTTGCAAACTAGGTTCATCAGATGCAGGTGCTTATTTGAAAGAGCTGCTGTGATTAACTTTTATCAAAAATGTAGCCTTTATTTTGTAAACTGAAATCAATTCTTGTTGCATTGTGCTACACAATGTATTTAGCTACTAAAGAGGAAGAAGCAGACAGTCTTTTGTTGTAGGCTAGTTCATAAAATTCTGAAGTTTCCTTCAGGAACTAGTTTTTAACAGTTGAACAATTTTTATCACTTCCAAAGATTACATCCTCTAGGAGGTAATCTTAAACTGCAGTTTATGGCACCTGAACACCCATTTCCATTTAGAAACTGGCTCCTCTGCAGTTCAGCCTTAAAACAATGAAGTGTGGAAATTAAAGATGATTACGGTTAACTATGGTAAAAGTAGACTCATTTTTCTTGGTGTATCATTTAATCAAACAGGCACATTAGCACTATCCAAAGATGATATACCTCTATCAACAATCCCAAAAGGCAAATCTGCTGCAAACATGCAGATTTTATGCATTTGTTTGGCACATGTGAACTAGACAACTCTGTCCTTTGCGCATGTCTGTTTTCCAATGCAGGTCTTACTCTTTCATTCATTTGGGGGAGAGCATGTATACATTTTAAAGGGCTGTATCTATCCAATTCTGCCTGTAACACCCACAATATCCTAAAATATCAATCAATAAGACAAACTAAAGTAAAACTCTGGAGAACATCAAAGGAAAATGGCCATGCATCTGCTCTTTAATGTTTTCCTAGGATATTTTAAAATAAAAACAAGGGAAGTCAGTCTTTGCACCAAGTAGGTTAGTTTATATTCTCTGGATTTTTTCAGCCACAACAACTGGATTCTCTTTCCTGATTTTTGCTGCAGCTTCTGCTTTGTAATCATATGGGCAGTTGTGCTTGTCAGAATAACGGTGAAGTCCACAAAACAGATTTCCACATCGGCAGTCAAATCCTGAAACACAGAAATAGTACCTTGAAGTAAATTATGGTGAAATCTTATAACTATGGCATTATCTTTCTAAGCAATACATCTAACCTCTAAGAATGTTTGTCTTGTTTGAAAGACTTTTAAATGTTTCCCAAATACATTATTTTAAAGCAAGGAGCTGGACAAAATGAACTTCAGTATCTTACCTGTAAGTCCAACCTTCTTTCTGCACATAAAACATCTGTTCTTCTTTGGTTTGGGCATTTCAGGTGTTTTCTCTTCATTCTGAGATGTATTAGGTTGAGTAACTGAAGGACTTGGTTGGGTAACCACTAAAAGAACAACAGAAATTGGTTAAATATACATTTCTGCTTTAATCTGAACTTTCATCTCCATCATCTTCATTTCACATGCTCCATTGTTCAATAGGATATACAAAATATCCCTATTTAAGTTTGATATTTGAACTTGAAATAAAAGTTTCCAGCATTTCAATGTGAAATGAAAGACCAGTGTCCCAGAACTTTGAGACTGAAACAAAAATGTTCTGAATTTTTTGCCCCCTTAGCAAAATTTGGCTATTAAAATTATGTTGTTTTGAGTGCTGAAACTTTATAGCTTCTATTATTTTAGCAAAATATGTATTACCAAGTACTGTAGCAGGACCAGTTTCATCCATGCTATCATATGCGTGATACAGGAATGAAAGGAAACAGTGATTACCCAAACATAGGATGAAACTACTATTATTGAGCACTAATTACTTATATAGGTCAGACAGGGTGCTGTCTCTATGTTCAGAATAAGTTATGGATCTGTTTTGCAGTTGCTTGTGCAACTATTGTCAGTGCAGAAAGGTGCACATGCATTGACTGTATTATGCAACTATTATCTATGTACTGTGTTTCTCATATAATAAGGCTGGTCTTATTATTTTTTGAGCCTCGAAAAAATGGCTAGGCCGTCTTTTTGGGGGTGACTTAATTCCCCCCGCCTTGCATCTTCAGGCGGGCAGGTGGCGACAGCTTGGATGTTGACCTCAGCGTTGGTGGGGCACTTCGTATCGGGGTCAACGCAGGCACCATATCCAGGTGTGCAACAAAAGTACTTCCTAGCAGCAAGCCTCCCCGCCATTTCGCATGTTTTAATGTAGGCCTTAATTTGGAGGGAGGGGCTTAATTTCATTTCATGCCTATAAAACATGCTGGGACTTCCTATTGGGGGAGGCCGTATTGTTGGAGAAACAGGGTAGTTGAATTTTCTGCCCGTTGATGCAAGAGTGGTGTTTTATTGTTGTGGTTTTAATGCAATTACTATCAAACTGCAAAAAAGAGGATTAAAAATCCCCAATCAAACTGCGGTCGAAGATTTGGGAATTGTTTTTCAATCTGGATTATGCTTAGAACACCATTAAACTGCTTCCCACTCAAATAATTAACTTGTAGAAAATAGCCAGACCACCCATGGAATATCGGATCAACATGATCCGGGGGAAAAAACAGAATGCTTCCCAGTTCCTTGAACTCTGATATATTAAGAACCACCCTCTCCTCTTTAGCATTTGATTTAATATGGGCAATAGCAAGATAGCACCCTGAAACCACTACCCCATCTCCCTTTGTCATATCAAGAAACAATTGATTTGAAGCAGTGGAACATTTGCTGGAGTTGTTTCATGGACAATGTTAATATTGAAACAATTATTTCAATAAAAAATATTTGGTGAAAAACATTCTTGAACATATTGGGTGTACGACCAGTCTTGTTGTTTTTCTCCTCTTTCCCATTTCTTTTTTTAAACTATCTTGAGGAACATTGATATGAGTTGTTTTAATACTTTGAACAATTTGAAACAATTTTGTAATAAATAAGTACAACTACTTTGGAAATCGAAGAACTTTTTCCAACACTGAGCTTTATCAAAGGCGCCAAGATTCAGAACCATGACATTTGCTGGCAATGACTTAACCAGCGGATTCAGAATTCTGCAGTCTAGCAATACATGCTGGGGGATGAGGAAGCAGGTGTGAAGAATCCTTCAAATATTATTTAACTCCAACTTCTATCAACCCCAATCAGAACATCCAATAATGGAGGGACTCCATGATTTGTTATTTGGAAAGCTAACATTTTTCTAGTTCTCAGACATACAATAATATTTATTAATTATTACAGCATTTTAATTTCTACTTATGCCACCTTTTTAGAAAAATATTTTTGGTGAAAATGCTTTGAAGTAGCTTTTTCCTCCATCACTGTTTCACATAGCAGTTGCAATTGCTTACACTCATTCAGAATAAACAGAAAGGCACCTCAAAATGTGTATGTATGTTATAGAGATGTTGCTATCGTTTCAATATAAAGCTAGGATGAGTGCATGCCTATAATCAATTGTACGGATATACTAGAGACTCCTCTGGCACTTTCCAGACGGAGATCAATTATCTCCTTCACTTATGGTATTGCCTACATAACAAAGTTCATTTTATTGAGCTAACTGAAATATGCATTAAGCATCCACAGGGTGGATGTAAACATAATTATATAAAGTTTATTATTATAAACATAATTATATAAAGTTATGTCAAATCATTCTAAAATTTTGAGCTAAGACAGGATTGGGTATTAAAAATTTTATTTCCTTTTTAAGAAAGGCCGCAAGAATGAATACATTGTCAATAGGTATGCATGTAAGCTGCTTTTTACCTCAAAGTTACTTTATCTCATATCCAACTCTAATTCACCTTATGATAAAGTGTACCAAGGACGACACTATTGGGAAAACTCTTTAGACGTTTCAATTATTAAATATGTAAGAACAAAATATTGCAGAAAAATATGACTCAACTAGCACAAATAGTGCTAAGAAATTGTGAGAATTATAATTCAAAGTACTGGCAGAGTACAAAGTTCAAATGAATAAAATAAGTATGTCCACATTAACCATCCATTTAACATTAACGAATATAAACAAGGTGGTAAGTTATATCAATACATAATTCATGCAAAACATCTAATGCACAATCAATTTCAGTTGGCGTGTAAGTTATAATCTATGAAGGAAAAATCTGAACATGGGGTGCGTGCAAATTTTAATGAACCTTTGTTTACAGATATAAAGTGAGTTAATTAAATTTATATAACTTGTTTGCTCATAAAACTGTTTTATATCTAAAATAGATTGCACAGGCCATAATTATAATTATCTTAAAATATTGTTATAAACAAGCTGCTATTATCCAAGGATTTCTTTAAGAAACATATTGGTATTAATGTTCAAGTAAAAAGCCTAAATGTATTTCTCACTTTATCTTCCACTAATGCCAAGTAACCATATAAAGTACTAATTTTCAGTACTTGATAAAAGGAAAAGGCTCTGTATATACTTTTTGTGGACTTCTGAATACAGGTCCTCAACTTCCAACAACAATCAAGCCCCAAATTTCTGTTGTTAAGTGAGACAGTTGTGAATTTTGCCCTATGGTAAGACCTTTCTTGCTATAGTTAAGTTAACCACTGCAACTGTTATGTTAGTAAAACTGTTAAGTGAATCTGGCTTCCCCATTGACTTTCCTTATAAGAAAGCTGCAAAGCCCAGGAAATTGCAACTGTCATAAATATGAGTCAGTTGCCAGGCATCTGAATTTTGATTATATGTCCACGGGAATGCTGCAATACTCACTTAAAAAAATGGACATAAATCACTTTTTAAGGACCTGTACCTGTATAGATTTTTGTCTATACTGAAATATATCTGTATTTTTATGTAGATGTTTCCCCTTCTACCATATCTAATGTTATGTGAAATATTCCCATATTATAAGATTCCTTCAAAACACTATTTAAGCAGTCAAGAAATTTCTTCCCATTATTAAATTTCTAGCTAAAGTTTCTGCATCAAGTTATTCCAATACTTTCCCCTTTAAGCTATATTCAATTTAATGCATTTTAAAAGGTTTTTTTTTACACCACACATTAAATAAAACATTTGCTGCAGAAAGTTTACTCTAAAAATAGTATTTACCATGATGATGATAAAGAATGAATTATTAAAATGAGCTTTGATAAAAACACTTGATGACCCACTTAAAAAACTGATTCAAGAACAGAGTGTGGATATGAAAATGAATACATATGTATGATTGCATATAAGTTTGCTGATATTACAAATGAACTTTTAGAACTTGTCAAAATTTGTAATGTAACTATAGTAGTAGATGTACTCAGTTCTAACACACAGTAAGCATTTTGCATGGGGTTCTTGGTGTATTTTGACTACTGAATTTATTAGCTGTTGATTTGACTAGCAAATTTAAGCATTTTTATCGGAAGAAAATTCAATGATTTAAGAATAACATTGTGGTAGTTTCATTCATGTTTTTTTCCTTAAATATGTAAGGTAAAAATAAAGTTTCCTTTGAACTGAATGTGACCCTGTGACAATATATTCTTCTTGGTAACTATTTGCAAGTGGTTTACCCCTTTCTTCTTCCAATAACCCCTCCCCCCCATACCCACCCCTTTGGACTTGGTACTCTAGGCTATAACCCTGGGATTTTCTGGTGCCTCTCATCCAAGTCCTAACCAAGTCCTACTTTACTTAGCTTTATGAAATCCACCACAATTGGCTAGATTGCTGCCTCATAGCTGGGCTAACTGTGTAAGAAGTGTTCAAATATCAAATATTATAGTTTTCTTTCTTGATTATACATGTTTAAATGTGCCAGGTCCCACTGTACTAACTGCACTGAAGTCACTTTTAAAGAGGCATACCTGGCTCTGTTGTCTCTGTTTTCGGAATTATTTTCTCCTCTCTTGAAATGCTCATTTCTGTCATTTGCTGTGTTACAGGCAAGGCGGCAGCAGGCACATTTCTGCTTGCATTCAGTAAAATGAAAGCAATTTGTTAGTGCTATTACGAAGACTGGAATTTTTATAAAGCTAAGATTTTTAACAACTTCAGCTCTTTTTGGTAACTGAATTACTGAACCCACTGATAAAAAATTCTGATAACAAATTAATAACTGACCTTAAAATCTATTCTTATGTCATCCAAGATATTATTATTAATGTTTCATCATTATAATTCTCAGATTAACTACAAAAATAGACTAAGTATTACCTCTATTAATTAAGTATAGCAGAATCTAATACAATTATAGAACAAAAACATTTTAAGTAATTTCAAGCTCAATTTTATTTAACAGCTTTGTTTTACCTTGATTTCTCTGATGTGCTGCCAGCAGCACCTTCACAGTTGTTTAAACTAGTATCTGCTCTCTGTACAGATACAGAATCTGAGGTAGGGTTATTGGAACCACCTGATGTTCCTGGGTAGTAAAAAAAAGCAATATAACAAATACATTAGAATATTTAAGCAAATAAAATGGTTGTTATTAAATGCTTCCAGGTTTTTCCACAATAGGGAATGAATCCAGATTTAACAATATTTCAAAGTTTGGAAAGGCATGGTATAATATTCATTCTAGCCATTTCTGAAATGTACTGTATTGACATCTAGTATTTCATTTTTGTTGCTCCAAAACATACCCATTGGACTGATTCGGCCACTATTTTGCTGTCTCTGAAGATGTTCTTTATAGCATACGGAACACATTCCATTAGTTCTAGGATTCCCATAAAATCCACATCCTGTGCTACACAGCATGGGTCCTGGGGTCTGGTTGGTTTCCTGAGCCATCTTGTGCTGTAAACAGAGCAAAAGGATATCTAATTAGGAGCTGTTCTACATTCATAATTCACATACAACTGCTATTACAAATGCCAGCATGGCACAATTAGCCTTCTGCATAAATGTAGAATGTATATCATCTTGAAATGGCAGATCATCATAAACAGGGATGAGACAGGACTGGTGAAAATGTATGCATTTGAAAACTGTAAGTTGTGAAGAATAAACAATCTTCCATCTTTTCTGTCCAAAGGCAGGTGGATGGAGAAATCACTAGGTTCTCTCAATTGTTAAAATTGTGAGTGAAGCTAAAAGAAAATAATTTGCTTGTCATTTGATTCTTTCAGCCTAAAGCCATTCTCAGTTCAGCCCTCACCCAAGAAATTCTTTTTCTGTAAATGGGAATTCTGCTTACATCCTAAAAAACAAAAATAAGTGGATTGTGCAGGTGCATATGGCTTACCCATATGGCATACTCACCTAGATCTGCCTCTAACTGCATATTCAACTGACAGTTATGTTGTTTACTGAAGTCCAAAGTTCCTGAGCTACTAAATGAACTTCAGATTGCTTTTATATAAGTTTATACTTGATTGGGAAGGAAGAGTAGAGTTTATGCAAATAATACTATGATGCACTGTCCTGCTTTTAGCTTCAGCACTGCATTAACAAAAACATTGCCACAATCCTATAAACAAAATGAAATGTTTTGCAAGACTAATATTGTTTTAATTAACATTTCTCTACCATTTATGAATAGGGAATGTGAGATATGATATTATAAAATCTGGAAGATAAGGCTATTATGTGTGTGTGTGTGTGTATGTATATATATATATATATATATATATATATATGTATGTATGTATGTATGTATGTATGTATATATGTATATATGTATATATGTATGTATGAAGTTTGCTTTCTTATAGCTATTTTCACTCTTATTAGAAGTCCAAAACAAAACTTGACAAGTTATATTGATCCTTGCCCCAAGTAACTAAAAAAGGCAAAGACACTCAGTATATCAAAATATATTTTAAAATACATGTTTGAAAAAAGTGGAAGAAAATATCTATTAGCCTTCCAAAGAAGATTTCCTTCTTTACAAATAGATTTCCAACCACCGTTAAAACAGTCAGGCTGTAGTTTTAAACAATGCACAAAACTGTCTACTTACAAAATGTAATCTGCTTTGTAAATCAGATCTAAAATTGACACAATTTAAATTAAGCACAATAGATACCAAGTAACTTAATACTAGCCTACTCAATCGAATATATTTAGTACTGCATCTTTGTAAAAACATAGCCTCCTTCCATACGATGCCATTTCAGTTTAAATTATAAAAACAAAAGGACAAATATTCAAAAAATGGGGAATGGGGCAATGAAATAAAAGTTAAAAACTGATGCTAAATGAAATAGAGTTTTGATTTTCAGATAGCTTCCAAGTAGCACTTGGCTTGGAATTTATATTCTCATGTTATTGAATATGCTTTATACCTTTAGTCTAGCTAGAATGCTGGTTTCTAGTACCACCTCATGTGTGTCCTCTAGCTTTAGTTTTTCCCCATAAGCTAAGGTCACATGGGGGAGCGCATTAGCTTCCGCTTGTCACAAGGCTGCAATGTGACAAGCTGAGCTAGAAGCTCAGATAAAACCCTGTCAACAGGGGCCTCTGAAATCAGTTTCTATTTTTATCTCAAAAACTGCCTAGTTCCAGTGCAGCTCACAAAATTAAAACAGCAAAATAGTTAAAGGGGGGAAAAAAACTCAATTATAGGGCAATTCATAAGAGTGTTAAAGAAAAAAAATGGGTAAGGCCAATAATTAGAGAATTTGTCAAACTAATTTGGATACGATGGCATAAGCAATTGTTCTGCCCTCCCTACATACAGGGGCTACAAAAATCAGATGGTTGCTTTATTTTTTATTTTTTAAGTTTGGTTCCTGCTGTCGAACTAAAGGTGACACACTGTAAAACAAGCGTGCTCTTTGTTCAACCTAACTTTCAACTGCCTACAGGAACTCCCATCAATACTTGTTGTAAAACTCCACCGGACAGAATGGGATAGTAGTGGTATGAAAGGAAGAGTTGCATATCCCATGTTTAAAAATTCAGTAAAGCAAAAAGTGGTTTAAAAAGTTACTCTTATCACAAGGAAGTGACCGGTGAACTCACTCAACAGCCCTCGATGGATTGCTTAACATGGAAACACATGGAACTTCTTCGGTAAAGAGAGGAAAAACCGTGATTACGAATTCAGTATGACACCCACAGAAATTGCATCACTGATGGCAGGCAACTGCCCAGCTCGTCTGCACGCATTTAACTTTGCAAAGCAACAAGGCGCTTTGGGGGTTCAACTCGGGAGGCCCTGGAAAGGAGAAGGGGCGCCTCCAGGCAAACCCTGAAGAGGACCAGAAAACAAGGAGACAGGGTTTTTTTTCCCTTTACTGGCACAATGGATACTGGCCAAGTCGGAGGAAACAAAGGAGAAGCGGCTGCCAGTAACTCAGCGCTTCGAGGGGCGGCGGGGAAGGGGGGGCAGAGGATAAAGGAAAACGGAGCCGCTCTCGGGCGCAGGACTCCCCCCCCAAAAAAAAAGAAAGGAAAGGAAAAAGAAAAAGACGGGAGAAAATGGCAGGCGACGATGACGGTCTGGGAGGCCTCTCCTGATTGAGCTCCCGGGAGGGGATGGGCCAAGCAGCTGGGAAGAGGCAGGGGCTTCGCTCTGGCCCGCCGTTTCCCTCACCTCCCTCCTCTCTCTCTCCTCAAGCCACATCCACCCAGCTGACAAACACATACGAGCCTGAGGGGCCTCGTGAAAGAAAACTACTGAGTCATGCAAGGCCGAGCCAGCCCGGGAAAAATCCAAGCGGTCGTCCACCTCGCTCTAGGCAAGGGCGCCCCCAACCGATCCCTCTCCTCAGCAGCCAGCCCCACGGCTCCCAAGGCCGTTTCGGCCCGGAGGAGAAAGAGACGGGAGCGTGAGGGGCGGGTGTGGGAAGAAAGGCGGAAGGGCAGCAGAGGAAGGCTTCGCTCCCTCCCGCGCCGCCGGCAAGCCCATTGTCTCCCTTCCAGTTTCTTTTTTTCCCCTTTTCCGCCGCTTTTTTCTTCTTTCCTCCTTTTCAAGGACTTGGCTCTCCCGCCGACACCGAGCGACGGGTAGAGGAGAAAGAAAGAGCAACCATATTTTTCTCAGTTTCTCTCGCCATCCTCCTCCCCCCCCGCCCGCCGCCTGAAGCACGCAAACAAAGCGGCCTTTTGTCCTCCTCCCCTGCCCCGCCGTCCTCCTTTGGCCAAACAAAGCGAAAAGGCTTTTCCCCCTCCTCAGTTTTCGCGGCTCGCACACAGAAGGCGAGACAAACCCCCCCCCCCCGCTTTGTAATCCAAGCGCCCCCCGCCTCTTCCCGCTCCTCTGTGGAGGCGAGACGGAGAACGACGCCCCCCCTTCTTATCTCCCACCACCCCACACCCCCTCGCCCGCTCCGCACCTGAGAACGAAAGGCTTTTGCTCCGCCACCTCACCCTCGTTCGGCGTCCCAGATACTTCGACTTGCAAGAGAAGAGCCGAAAGAAAGACGGGGAGACGCCGCCGCTGTTCGGGCTTTAGCGGGAAGAGGTCCCCCGGAGCTGGCCAGCAGCAGCAATCCGCCGCCGCCGCCTGCTGCCGCCGCTTCTTTCCTTTGTTCCAGAAGAGGAGGAGGAGGAGGAGGAGGGTTGCTGGTGCCGCTCGCGGAGCTAGACACGGCGAGGAGAGGAGGGGGGGAGGCCGAAGATGGTTTCCTCGTCGTCGCGCGCTGGTGATAATGGCGGCGGTAAAGCCGCTGCCGCGAGCCTCCGGGCCTTTGGATGAAAACTACCCACCTCCCGAGCGCACAAACCGTCCCTCGAGCGTGGAGGAAGAGGGCGCGCGGGGCGGGCGGCCGCGGGCCCCAGTCGCTCCGGGTGAAGAAAAAGTAGGCGGCCCCGGGCTCTGAATGCGCTGACTGGCGCGGGCGCGCTGGCTGTGCCCTGATGGGAGTCGCTCACGATGGGCGCAGGGAGGAGCAGAAAGGAGGAAGGGCGGCCTGATTACGTCACCATTCCAAGCCCTCCTTCGCTCTTCCCCTCCCCCTCGCCTTCCCTCCCCTCCCTCCCGCGCACATTGGGGAAAAAAAAAAAAAGCGGTTAGCCAAAGGGGGGGGGAGCCTGGAAGACGTGTACACGAGCGACGGCGCAAGCGCCTCCTCATAGTTCACAGTCAGTGTCAACGTCACCGTCGTTCTCCTTTCCACGCCCTCCTCGCTCGCTGGAGCGCCGCCAAGCGAGAGGAGGCGGAAGGGTTGGGAGGGGACGGCCGTTGGGCTCGGACCTGAAGAAAACACGCCGAGAGGGGGAGGATGAAAAGCTGATCCTTCGAGGAGGCGAGGTGTTGCTCGCTTTTAACCCGGGGTTACGGCGTGAGCGGGCCATTTCTTCGCGTTTCGAATGGCGCTCTGAAACCAAAAGACAAAAAAGGTTGGCTTGTGCGGATCAAAGCCGGACATGTTGCATGTTCCCCTTGCGATTATTGGGAAATAGAACCACAAAGGAAAATGAGGAAAGCCTTTAAACTGCAAAGCCTATCCGGCCTAATGTTGAGATCTTCTTCGTCCCCTCTTTGAAGCGATTTCTGGCCTGGTGAAAGAAGTCTGAGTCGCTCAAAACCCTGCACCTTTTAAATCTCATTTTTTTCAAAAATGGTCCTAAGAAAAGATGGCTGAGCCACAGATTTGGGGTGGGTGGGGTTGTTTTGTTTTTCAGTACCCAACATAGTTATGGTCATTTTTATTGATCTAATAGCTTATGAACTATCCTATTGATTAACAATTAGTTAAACTGTATTTTAAGTNTTTGGGGTGGGTGGGGTTGTTTTGTTTTTCAGTGCCCAACATAGTTATGGTCATTTTTATTGATCTAATAGCTTATGAACTATTCTATTGATTAACAATTAGTTAAACTGTATTTTAAGTGAATGCATTTAAATCTTGTCAAGCGCTTGTAGAGTTCTGTTAACACAACATTGTTCTCTCATGTTTACAGGTTTAAGAAGAAAGGAATAACTGGGAAGCTCAACCCTTAATTTATAATTAAGAGAGCCAGTTTGATGTCAGAATTAAGAAACCATATTAGAAATCAGGAGGCTGAATTCTAATCCCTCTTTAGGCATGAAAGCTGGATGAGTGACTCTGAGGAATTTCAAATTTTGTAGCATCTAAATCCTTTGTGTGCTCCCCTCCCTTCATGGAGGTTTGGCAATATCCACAGGACTGTTACTATGAAGTAATCTAGGAATGACGCTTGTGCAACACCATTGCTTAGCATGGTGGTTTCCCATCAGGTGGAATGAATGCCTTTTACCTCTTAAACATAGATGGAGAAAGAGAGCATTCTAGTAAACGGATGAATTCTTAACGCATCTTGGTTCTTTCTGTTATGTGTTACTTTGTAGTAATGTATGGATAAATGAGAATTATTATATATTACTAAAAACATTTCCATTTTGCAATTTTTTGTTTGTGAGGTGCTTGTACCATATTTGTGAGAAATATTTTGTGAGGTAGTGAAATGGTTTATCATGAAAACATGATAAACATGTTTTCATGATAAACCATTACATGACAATGAAAAGTACTATCTGACTTTACCCCAAAGGAAGCTTCATGGGTCTTATTAAATCGTTTGGTTTCTGGCTTTTATGACTGGCTAGAAGCTATGACTTTTATCCTACTTGGCTTGAAAGCAGTGGTCATTATCACATGATACAGATCCTTTTTAAAGCAAGACCTTTTTCTCAAATGGGGCAAGTTGAACATAGTGCCAAGGTTATTTTGCAGGGTCTCAAAATAATTCCAACCTTTTCAGTGTGTTGGCCTCCCCAGTGTTGCAATGAATGACAAATCCCACACTCCTTAACTTAAGTAAGCTCGTACTGTGAAGATATATATGTGGCTCTTTCGCTCACTTGTTTGGCATTTTACAGAATGGGGCACCCTTCATTAAATTATGATAAAATCATTTCCAGAGGTTAAGCTGGCTGAAGTCACTGCAAATGAGAACTGTTCTGTAGTGTCCATGTTCAGATTGAATAATTGGTAAAATCTAGATATCTAAAGATTTGGGATTCAAAAATGTCACCAAATGACAAAAAGGTGCCATTATATCGTTATGAATGCTGTCTTCCCCCTGAGTTGGTGCTCCACTCATTTTCTCCTGAAAACATATTCAGACTTGAAATTTGTAAGGTCAGTACTCTGTTATATGTTTACACAAAGATTGCATTTAACTAAGTATTATTTCTCAGTAAATAAACAATCTATGGTTGTATTTGCCTTTCAATGTTCATCTTTACATAATTCTGTATGGTTTTTTTAACACTCTATCAGAATCAGTATCAAAAATTTATATCCTATAATTTTAGCTTTTTATGTTACAGTACTCTAGTAAAGACAAGGAATGCTGGGAATGGCTGCAGTTGATGCAAATAAATGTTCACAGGCCATTGTGTTTTCATTCATTCAGAATTCAAAGAGCACAAAATGTGTTTTACCACCATCAGTGAAAATGACGTAAGCAACGAAACAAATACTACAAATCAGTTATGCAGCACAATCTATTTCCTTTATCTTAAACAGCTGTCTAGATTACAGCTTTGTTTCTTCCTAGAAGCTCATCAATAGGATTATAGTAAGATAAACCATTTGCTTTCCACGTTGGCTAGAAGTTACAAAGTAATGTCAAAGACGATTCCTCAAGCTGTCGATTTATCTTTTGTTTCTTGCTTGTTTCATTCATTGCAATGATTTCTGCTGTCAAAAAGAAATGTTGCCTTGGTGTTTAAAAATAGCTTGGAATTGGTGAAGCTATAACTTAAAAAAATTTTTTTTTTGTAAGTCAGGTTTTTTCATAGGCTATCTTTTTTCTCCTTGGGCTTCAACCATAAGGCAAAGATTGATCTACCGTAGTTATTCTAACATTTAAGATCAAAATGTACATTGTTGGAGTGTATGTTGTAACCACTACTGTAAGTCATCTGTAGTTATGAGTTCTGCTCATGAGCTCAAAAATATATATTTCTAAGGCTGAACTTACTAAAATTATTCCTAGAACTTTGGAAAATATCTTGCATTTATTAGAGTAATTAACTACATTTAACTAGTTGACTTACAACCACAGTTGAACCCCAAATTCTGTTGCACCTTCTCTATAGCAATGCCCAATGTCCTATGGAACATTTCCCATCCCCAAAATCTGGATGGTCCAAATCTTGTTAGCCTTTTGTTTCCACAGATGTTTGGCCAGGAGTGTGATGTCCTGGGGCTTGGCACAGTCAGATAATCAGTAGGAGTCCCCTTCTTAGCTCCAACTTTTTCCCCACTGTCCTGGTTACCTTCTGGCTGGAGAAAAACTCTCCCAGGAACAGCCTTTGGCTGCAGAGAATCAAGTCCAAAACATNACTTTTTCCCCACTGTCCTGGTTACCTTCTGGCTGGAGAAAAACTCTCCCAGGAACAGCCTTTGGCTGCAGAGAATCAAGTCCAAAACATGGTCAACAAAAACTGTAACTAAATCCAATCAAGGCAAATTAGGTAAGGGCAGGAGTAAGAATTCCAGATGTGAAGGCATGGCAATGACTTTGACGCGGTTGAGAAGACATCAGGAACACACATAAGTAAAGTCAACACAAGATTTTGCTCCACTCAGCATGCAGCTCTTTTAAACTCTCTTCCCAACTGTGGCTAGTGAAGGGAATCGGGGCTCTTTCCTCCCCCGTAAGCCACGCAACCCATGTTCCTCTCTTCTCTGTTCTTCCTTGTGTGCCCTAGGATGAAGATGGAGGGGGAGGCTGGATCTTCTTCTGAACCCCTCTTCCTTGTTCTCCCTCTCCCTTGTTCTCCCTCTCTTCTGCTCTGCCCAACAGGACTTTGCCCTTCCCCAGTTTCCTCCACAGCCAACAGCTACACCCACTCACTGTCAGCTGTTTGTCTTCCTCCTCGGATTCAGACTCCAACGGGCATGATGAGGTTTGTAGATGTGATTTTTGTAGATGTAGATCAATCACATTGTAGATGTGATTTTTGCCGATTGAAACCTTTTGTTTACATTGGGCATCATGAGTGGTGGTTTGTAGCCATTTTCAAAATATTTTACACCAAGGGTCCCTAACTGGGCCGCAGCCCAGTGCTGGACTGCAGCCTGTTGGGAACCAACTGTTGAAATGGCTGGTGAACACGGCACGCACACACAGAGTCATATTTGCAGAAGTGGATAAGTGTGTGCGCACACAAAGCTGTATTTGCGCAAGCAGGTGAGCATGCACTTATGCTGGAAACCATCCTCTCTCCTCCCCTGCTGCCACTGGTGGCGCCACCAGGCTGCAGAGCTGGAAAGGTTGGAGACTGCTGAGAGACCTAGAGCCATTGTTTTGAGATGGGCAACCATATACATTAAATAAAATTAATACCCAATCTAATTTGGGTGATTACTCATCATTACTCATTTTTCTTTTCTTTTTCTTTTTATATCTCCACATAGCTCATATTCCATAATCTTGGCTGAAAATAGACTTTCAGGGTTGCCCAACTTGGCCCAGAGAGCAAGATTAGACTGCTAAAGAATATTGATTTGACAGAAAGAATTCAATTTGCAATCTCAGGAGGAAAAATTGAATAAATAGTGATTCTTTTTAATTGCTGGGAGGGAGGAAGAGGGCAGAGGCAGAACTGCCTTTCAGCCAATTTTGATACACATCTTTAACCAAGCGAGGCTATTTGATTTCTTACAGTAGCATTTTCTTTGACCAATTTCAGTCCTCATGGTCTTGAGCATTTTGGAGGAAAGCTTTCTCCACAGGGTCTTTCTGTAGATTTTCTACATTTTGTACAATTTACGATTATCAGAGAAAATCTTTTAGACAGTTCACCCTTAGCACTTTTATATGGGAAATTCAGTGAAGTCCCTGTAGCATGCCAATCCTATCTCTGCACCTTTGGCATAGCTGAATTCATCCTTCACATGTTGCTACATTGTTCCTTTTATAATGAGAGCCAAAGAAGATTCTGTTCTTTGTGTGACCCAGGTCAAACAGAAATTTTATGTTAACCTATTTTTTTATCACACAAGGACACTCTTGTTATGTGTAGTGTTGCAGAGTTGAGCACAGCTGCTGTCAGTATCAACAAATGAATGACCTTAGACTGTATTGAGTAATATGCTCATATGTGTTCTTTTGGCAGTTCTTATATGGTTAGTATTTGCACATTATTTTACTTTGGGAAGGGGGGTGTTTGTGATCTTTGATCAAAATAACTTGAATGTACTGAGTGAGAGTACCTTTTGCCTTGCCTGATGTCCTCCAGATGTCTTGCACTATGTTTCTTTTTCTAGGAAAGAAAGTCACTGAACATTAATACCAGTTTAGAGAGCAGCTGCATCAGCCAGGAATGACACAGGTGCTGTAATGATTCAAGGACTAGCGCTTCACACACTCCCCTCCATTACAAAGCACCCCTTTCAAAGATTTGAGTAACTCCAATCTTTAGTGAGAATAAATTCACCCTTTGTTTTTGTGGTTGATGGGCTAAATTAGTTTCACAGGTGCAGATTACTTGATCCAAATTCCAAAGATGTGTAAGCTAACTGATGCAGTGGCCATAGTTTAAGCTTGTATGTCTTTGGAACTTGGAGAAAGTTTCCAGGGTTTGCAATTTTATTCAATCTAAAAAATGAAACACACCAGAACATTCTAAACAGATGTATTGTAATACATACAGATCTTTGTAATACATTGGTTTTCTTGAGTGAGAGATCCAATGTACAAGTTTGCCTTTCATAATATGCTTTTGAATGAAGTTATTACTCATCTGACATCTAATGGTTCTATTGGGTAAGTTAACTGCTGTATAATCCAAGGTAGAAAGTATATCTCTGAAAGTCCATACTGTATTTACTACTAAAAATGCACTAAACATGCCCAGTTTTTCTATTCTAGGCTAGTCTTGTAAATAAACAGTGAAGAAAAGGTGTTAGGTGGGAATTTATTTGTTCAATTTCTATGGCTGCCCATCTCAATGATTTTGGGCAGCTTACAATTCAGAAAATATATTACAATTTTGTTAATTATTAAAAATGTTGGCTGGGGAATTCTGGGAGTTGAACTTTTATTTCTTAAAGTTGCCAAGGTTGAGAAACACTGATCTCAATGATGACCTTGACAGGCTGCCAATCACCCAGTAAACAGGGTTTATTTCCATTCATCTTTGCAGGAGAACTAAAGCTTTAGGCAAGACGGAGCGGCTGGGAAATTCCAAAACTTCTGGAAAATTCTGCTTTTCCTTTCTCTAGATTACATTGAAGGAAACTGAAAGAGTGAGAAGAAATGGAATAGGGTCTAGGTTTTGGATCTGGCTAATATATAAAAAAAGAAGAATTAGGGGTACAGTTTTCCAGTATTTGAAGGGTTGCCACAAAGAAGAGGGGATCAGATTATTCTCCAAAGCACCAGAGGGCAGGACAAGAATCAATGGTTGGAAACTAAAGAGAGAAGAAACCTGGAATTAAGGAGAAACTTCCTAACAGGACAATTAGCAGTGGAACAGCTTGCCTTCAGAAATGGTGGCCGCTCCATCACTGGATGTTTTTAAGAAGAATCTAGACAGTCACTTGTCAGATGGTATAGGTTCTCTTGCTTGAGCAGAGGGCTGGACTAGAAGAACTCCAAGGTCCCTTCCAGATTCTATTGCCTTCCTATAATCCAGGAACAAAATAATACTTGGAATGCAACAGTGAGCAACAATACAAATCCCATATACATTCTGGTTTCTTTCTTAACATGCAATGTAATGTTTTAATTCCTGTCATTCCTTCCAAATTAAATATCAATATTTTTGCTGAAGTGACCATTGAGTGATTACTTCCATCAAACTCTTGCAACTACCATCATCCAATGGCTCCTTAAATAGACTTAGCAATGGGACAGGTGGATGGTTGGAAGATTGTTCACCTCAGCTGAGAGATCAACCAGTTTCTCTTCTTGAAAAAAAATTTTTTTTTGCTGGTCATGATAACAATTACTATTTGTCTTTAATTGGTGCCAAAATATCTCTCTCTCTCTCTCTCTCTCTCTCTCTCTCTCTCTCTCTCCCTTCTCCTCCCTCCCTCCCTCCTCCCTCCTCTCCCTCTCTCTCTCTCTCTCTTATTTCCTCCTTTAGGGTCTTGGATCAAATATGAAATAGGTTCATATAACTATATTACTGAGGCTTTTGAATAGTCATAAATCCTCTGGTAGCATGAAAGTACCAATACATAGGTAATAGCAGCTGCTCAAACTTAAATGTGATTAGTGTAAGGTATCCTATGAATGTTGCCGCAGGATTCTTTTGAAAGTGACAGGGATGTAGATGTGCAATTACAGCTTTCAGGCTGTGATAACATAATTAAAGGGAATTTTATATGATAGACTTGACAATCTATTTGTATTTGAACTGATAAAATAAGGTTGACGTGATTGTATAACCTAATGTGGATGCTATAAATTTCATAGGATAGTTTCCATGGAATTCTGTTCAATCTGTTGAGAAGAAAATTAACTTCCTTTATCAGGGAAAACAATACTTGTAATGCTGGCTACCAGCCAAGTGTTTTGCCTTTGCCTATGAGTGTACAGTATCTTAAAATAGCATATATATCATAGATCTTAATAAATAAAAAAATAGTGAAATTTGAATACCCACTGACTGAAAAGAGAAAATAGTGATTTAAATGTACAGATAATCCTTGACTTCATTTAGGTGACTGTTCAGAGTAAGATGGCACCAAAAAAGTGACTTGTATTTGGTTTTCACGCTTAATAATTGCAGCATCCCCATGATCACACGATCAATATTCAGACACTTGGCAACTGGCATGTATTTATGACAGTTGCACTGTCCTGTGGGATCATCGAATCATCATTTGTAATCTTCTCAGTCAGCTTCCAACAAGCAAAGTCAATGGGGAAAGCCAGATTTGCTTAATGACCAAATGATTCACTTAACAACTACAGTGATTTACTTAACTGAAGCAAGAATGGTTGTAAAATGAGGCAAAATTCACCTAACTATCTTGCTTAACAATGACAATTTTGGGCCCAGTTGTTTGTCAAGGACTACCTGTATAGAATGTCAGTTTGAAATGAACATTTTCATTCACAAGGTATAATATTTTAATGCCAAAGCTTAAATTACCAGAGGTAAGAGCGATATGCTACTTTTTATTAGCTCTTGCTTTCTACCCTTCTGTAAATCTGTTGAAAGATAGAAGTATTCTGAGTTGACAACAGTCTGGCAATACCTGTAATCCGTGTTTTTTTAATATCAGAGTGTGGATTCTATCTTATATTCTGAATAAAAATATAAATGAGATGAGAAAAGAACAATTTAATTCCTTGTACCCTGCTCAATCGCTTTTTTTTTCTCTTGAACTTTCAGCATATACAGTTTCTTTTCTTAATTATAATTAAGTACTTGCTACGGCTGTGCTTTCTCACTGAATATGATTCAGATGCATTCAAGAGTCAGGCAGTAGAAAGCAAAGAATTTACCGTAATCTTAGCTGGGATTCCCTAGACCATTAATTTAAAAGCTGCTGACAGCACAAGAATTCAGCCATTCCTAAAGCACGGTACAGGCAGTTGACTTAAAATGGTGGTTTATTTAGTGACCACTCAAAGTTACAATAGCACTAAAAAAATATGATTTACAACCATTTTTCACAGTTAAAACCTTTATAGCTATTCCATGATCACATGATCAGAATTCAGACGCTTGGCATACTTATGACTGCTGCTGTCCCAAGATCATGTGACCAACTTTTGCAACTTTTCTGACAAGCAAACAACTGTGTTACTAAGTGAACAATTGCATTGATTCACTTAACCCCTGTGGCAAGACAAGTCGTAAAATGGAGCAAAATTCACTTAACAAATGTCTCACAGTTAACCACAGAAATTTTGGATTCAATCATGATTGTAAGTTGAAGACTACCTGTAGATTCAGTATCTTTAAGCATGTTTGTTGCAGAGTACCAGTCTTCTGTGTTTGGGCTTTTCAAGGTAGACTAAAATGTAGAAGACTGCAGTATCACAACACATGCTTTTTATAAAGGAATAATGAACCTACAATCCTGCAGGTGTTGCTGAGCTACAACTTCCAGCATCCCTGACTGTGGGCCATATCAAAAGACCTTGTTCCTTATCTATATTTTATGCTGCAAATTAAATTGTTATTGCAGAAAAGATAATCCAGACTTGGAGGAGTGAAGGAACTGCATCTGTGGATAAATCCAATCTTGTAGGGGAGATTCTCTGCTTCTTATATTTAATTTACAGAATAATTAGCAACGTACTTTGTATAGATTTGACTATACACTAAAATATATTGGGTATAACTGAATGATAGTAAATATGATGCTCTGACATAGAACTAAAATAGTGCATGCCAAATTCTGCAGCAATTAACTGAACATCACAGAACAGTATCTGAAACTAAATTTCTTGGCACTTGAGATATGAATGAACAGTTTGTATTGTTAAAGAGATATTGTTAAAAGGTCCTGTTTCCAGTGATGTTAGAGGAGAAATTTGGCAGATTAGTTAACTGACCACCTAAATTTCTTTTGTTTGTGATAGTTGCACAGCCCAATCAATATTTTGTTTCATCTACCAAATAGACTGGCTTGTGAATGTTATGATAGCTTAGCAATATGTACTTTTATGAAGTTAAAATTTGAAATGTTGGCTTTATCTTTTCACAGCTAAATTAAAATTGATATGTTTAGACATTTGTTCTCAACAGTTGCACTTCAGAATGCATCTATCATAATTTTTCATTAACTTGCTGATGAAGTAATTTATGAAAGTTGTGGGTTTGGGAATGGTTTTACATATCAATGATTTGTTATATTTTATTTTGAATAGTGATGTGGATTTATACTAAGACACAAGTTTTGCTGCTATGATATCACCCCTTCATTAAAGTGGACATATCCAATTCATGCGACCAAGCTGACAAAGGAACTGTCAGGAAAAATGGAAAACCTCAATTGAGGAGATGGGAAAGATTTCCAACAGCACCTTGTTTATTTATGGTCTTGACTTTACTGCAAAAACATACTGTTCCATTCTATCTTGATGTGAAAGTGCTTTCCATGGAGTCTAGGAAACAGGCACAAACTGTTAATGTCTGGAAAGCTGCCATTACGTTTGATTTAGCTAATGATGCTCTCTGTTGCTTCCTAGTATTATATATGCTATTGATTTAATCTTGACATTAGACATTTTGAACAGATTTTGCAAACTCTACAAGGAGGAAAATGTTAATTGTGTTTAGATATAATCAGAAGAAGAGGCAAGCTACCAATTTCCCTTTAAATTTACCAATATTAGAAAAGGAAAAGAGAAGAAATTGCATTGGTTGTTGCAGAAATATACTTGGTTATAAAATTGTGGTATTCCATAAAGATGAGACTGATGGTAAAAAAAAAACATTACCTATGAAAGAAGAAAGGGAAGGGAAGAGATATTAGGCAATAAATACATTACTAATATGCTAACTTGTTTCCTCAAACCTGGTTCATAGAGAATTATTCTGATAACATTTGTAATTTAGGACTTTTTAAAGACCCAATAAACTTAAACATGTCAAAAATTATGAGGGACAGCATCTCATATTAGGTTTATACTTTTTCTTCGTAAGTTTCACTATAACCTATAAAAATTGCTCTGAATTACTATCCAGAACCAAAGACTGGCCCATAATTTGACTTCAATAGTTTCCAAAAGCACTGTTCCACATTTGTATAATTTTTTGCTGCACCTGTACCTGACAAGTTTTCACGATTGTCAAAAGAGATTTTGTATTCTCTGGAATCAAACATTCCTCTGAAATATCTCTGCAATATTTTACATGCAATATTCTTCCCTTAAGCTCATGTTGAAGTCAGTGCATGTACAATCAGAGGATCTGGTATATCGTAGGCCAAACAAACCTCTTGACAGTCTGACACTTAAAGTTTAAGGCTAGGTCACACTGGCCGATGGATGCAAAATGTATGCAAAAAGGATACAACAGACGAGCAAAATTTCAGGGGTGGCTTCATCCATTGTTATCCGCTCTCAAAAGTGCCACAAATTTGCATAAACAGAACGGAAAACAACGGAAAGGAACGGACGTGGGGAGGATGTAGCGGAGATGTAAAGCGGATGTTCGTAGGAAGCCTAGTGGATGGAAGCGGATGACACATCCGCAGGGCTTCCGGGGGAGATGCGAAGCGGAGGGCGCTGTATCCCAGCCGGCAAGGGAGCAGATTGCATAGCGGATGATGTGATGCATCA
The DNA here is from genome assembly GCA_004320025.1 of Laticauda laticaudata. Taxonomy (NCBI): domain Eukaryota; kingdom Metazoa; phylum Chordata; class Lepidosauria; order Squamata; family Elapidae; genus Laticauda; species Laticauda laticaudata. The sequence goes on from BHFT01014258.1 coordinate 48,417, forward strand.
TGAACGCCTAATAGGATGAATAGCCGGATGCCATAGCGGATGCGTAGCAGATGCAAAGCGTTCACTGTGCATGTGGGGAGGATGAATTGCGTAAGCTCCGCGGATATAAAGGATGCAGCTCACAAGGAGTCACAATTCAGAGGAAGACCTGCTGCCAGAGACATCCTTTGAGAGAAACCATGGGGAAGAAGAGGAGCCTGTGCCTACTCCTGCCAGCCCTGGCAAGGACAGAATCAACATCCCACCCGCTGGTGCTGACTCTGAAGCTCTGCTGGTGCTTTGCTGCTGTGGTGGGTGCTCCTGGTTGTTGCTGCTGCTGGTGCTTTGCTGGTGCTGCTGGTGTTCTCCTGCTGGTGTCTGCTGCCTGGTGGACCAACCCAAGGCCCTCAAGGCCCTGCTGCTGAAGGCCCTGAAGCCCCTGCAGAGGGAAGGAGAGGCAAGGCAAGGAGAAGGAGAGAGGAAACAGTACTCCATTTCCGAAGCCCATGAGGAGGAGGTGGCTGGAATGGCTGAGGGGAGAACGAGTACCTGTGGAGGAAGGGCCACAGGCTGTATCGCGACACCAAGAGAAAGCAGGCAGCTTGGAGAGAGAAGGCGGAGAGCTTGGGCTACACTTCAGATGTACTCCTGGGATGGTGGAGGCACATGCACACACTGGTATGGCAAGCTGCACCTGAAGAAATCCGGGCAGGCCGCTGTCAAGCTCACTGACCGGGAGACCTATGTCATGGCCAGGTGCAGCTTCCTGGAGGGTGAGATTCGCCACCGAGGAGCAGCCCTTCTTGTCAACTCTCTCTCAGACAGCCACAGAGAGCCAGTCCTCTTCAGCCAGGAGACAGCTACCTGTCCAGGGCAGGTGTCTTTGGAGGGCCCCAAAGACAGACCCCCCCACACAGCTGCACTCCCTGTGCCAGAGGACGTGGAGGATCCCCTGTCTCAGATGGAGCAAAGAGAAGCAGCCACCAGAGACCAAACCCACCCCCACCCCCAGCTCCACTCACAGAAAGCAGGCAGAGAGGCGACCGGAGGGACAGAACCACACTGTCCTCTGGAGATCAGGGACAACAACAAAAGCCAGCACAGAATCCTCTCCCAGCTGGTCCTATTCGACATACCATCCTCGAACCGCAAGCCCTTCACGTAACGTGAGCCAGACCCTCATGGACAATGCCCGAGGCCAGTACCAGGTGATGAAGGAGAGGATCACAGCTCTTCTGCACCACCCTCCAGGCCCAGCTGAACCCTGCTCCTACCACTCCAGGTCTGCTTCCACCCCAGGCGATGTCACAGCCTTTCACGGATTTCAACAGCCCCTCGCCTATAAGCCTACCACTACCAGGACTTCCACAGCAACAGGTAGCCCTTCCCAGTCAGGCCCAGGTTCCTCGAATGCCACAGACACTCACCTGAGCCAGCCGGCGAGACCAGATAGCCCACTACAACTCCCTTCCTCCACCCCACAGCCAACCCTTCATCAGAACATCTGTCATCCAGTCTTGGGCCTCAAATCAGGTACTTGATGAAGGGCCTCTCAACCTCACGCGACTGAGTCGCATCTCTGAGAGCTTCCTGCACACACCCATCTCCTGTTTACTCTCCGGGGCAGGCACCCCAATGGTGCTCAGACCAGCACTCCAGCAACAGCCACCTCCACAGTCCCTGGCCTTTTACATCTGAGACCAATGGGCCACAGCGTCAGAGTGACTGAGAAGAAGTTGCCAGAGACTGAGTTGTTACCTGTTCACTTTTAATCTTTGCTTTAACAAAGTGTTTGGTGAAAAACTTTGAAAAAAGGGTTAAGCCTTTGCATGTTGTGGATTGGTAAGGATAGCTGTGGGATGGATGCTGTGGGATGGGTAGGATAGCTGTGGGATGGGTAAGGGATAGCTGTTGGGGATGGGTAAGGATAGCTGTGGGATGGATAAGGATAGTTGTAGGATGGGTAAGGATAGTTGTGGGATAGATACCTCCCAGTGCAAGCATCGTGGGATTGTATGGTCCACCCTCCAGCTGCCACACATATGGCCTTTATTATCAATACAATTTATTAATTGATCAACACATTTCAAAATAAACAAAACTCTTTATTAATGCCCTATTGATTTAGGGCCACTCAACATACATGGCACAATATCATCAGTGTGATGAAGACAGGCTGACGGAAGCATCCATTAAGCATCTACCATCCTGTCTTGCCACTCCCTGCTCCAACTGGGGAGTTGCACCAGTGTTTTCAGAAGGTTGCGCTGCTTCTTCCCTTCACATGAAGCTCTGTTGGGGCCTTGCACATCCACAGTGTCTATCAGGTTTTGTCCTTGCCTCCATTCACCAGGCTCCATGTCCCCATTCCCTTGTTGGCGGTCCACAAGCCTGTTCTGCAACACTGGGTAGCGGGTGCGCAAGAGATTGTGCAGGATGCAGCAAGCTTCCACGATGCTCCTCACAGTCCTGGGTGATGCTGCATGGTGGTGGAAGTACTGGAACCTGTTGGCCAGGATGCCAAAGGCGTTCTCCACCACCCACCTTGCCTGGACAGCCTGTAGTTGAAAGTCCTCTCTTCATGGGTGAGGCATCTGGAAGTGTAGGGCTTTCATGAGGTGGTTCTGAGGAGAGAGTGGTGTCGTTGGGCGGGGGTCTGGATCTTGGGAAGCCCATGATGAGGTTGCATTCCAGCCCCTCCTTGAGATCACTGGCGTTGTATATCTGGGCATTGAAGCTGACCCGTTGTCTGAAGCATTGATGTACATGAACTTGTAGTCAGCATCAACCATGGCAAAAGAGGATGATGCTGAAGAAGCCCTTGTAGTTGTATAAATTGGACCCTGAGTTGGCTGGAGCTTTGCAGGCCACGTGCTTCCCATCTATTGGTCTCAATGGTGTGGGGAAAGTTCCACCTCTGATTACCAACTGCTCTGACTTTCCTCCAGCCTTCTTCAGTGGTGGGGCACTGGAGGAGCTCCTCCACACGTATTCTTCGATGATGATCTGCACAACTTCTCTGACCACAATGCTGATGGTGTTGTGTGGCACCCTCCAGCCGTACTGCATGTTTTGTATGTGGTCCCAGAGGCCAGGTAGTGCAGATCAGTGCCACCATTCAGTCCAGGGTCCAGGCTGGGATGGAGAGTTGGTGTTTGCTTGGTCAACCTGGGTCTCAGACGCTCTCACAACTTTGTCAAACATGGCTGGTGGCATCCTTCATGAAGTGCTGGAATGCACGAGGGTCTTCATTCCTCAGCTCCACCATCAGCTTGTCATAGAGTCCAATTCCACTTTCTCCCGATCATCTTCGGACCGGAGACAGCTCTTGGACGTCTCCTTTCTTCTCCTTGCGTAGAAAAGGTGAAACAGTCTGAAGAGGGTTTGGTTCTGGTGTTGAATGATGGTGGCTACCAAGAGGTGTGATGATTCATGGTGGACATCAATGGATGATGTGGAAAAGGCAAGAGCAAGGCTGAAGAGGTCTGCACACCACCGGCTGCTGGACTGACAGTTGAGATCCAGGTGATTTCCTCCCTTTTTTATGAATTGTTGGTTTTCCGCTAGGTGTTCCCTTCACATACTCTAGACATCCTCCAGACATCCTATATCCGAGATACGTCCATATGCGAACGTTTTGTCCGTTTTAATGCTTTATATCCGAGTTGCTCTCGCTTTCATCCTTTCTATGTCGTGCTTCTAACGCTGTGTGGACATTCCGCATACCTTTCTCTTCCTCCCTCTTTCTGCTGGAGTGGATATGAGTTGCGTGGATGCCAGAGGATGCCGATAGGGTACAGTGGGACGTGTAACAAGAATGACAACGGACAATAGAACATTTGTTGCCCGTATGTGTCGTGGATGTAGATCGTACGTGGTGGAAGTTCATCCGCTCAAAAGATTTTATGCAGCTGAAAATTTTTGAGTGGATGAAAATAGCAGTAGACGGAATGTTTCACGATAGAGCGTATGAAAGACGTTGCAGTGAGTACACAACGGATGCATCGTGTTTTCGGTTTTCCAATGGATGGCAAGCGTTTCTCTCCATTTTACATCCTCTTTGCATCCGTTGATGCAGTGTGACATGGGCTTTATGGAATTTTTCACATAATGTAGGAAGTATCTTTGAAGTTTGCTGTACTAATTTAAAAAAAGAAAGAAAGAAAAACCCAAAAGGAAATTTAGATCCTACCATGACTTGCATATTAACAATTAAATCATGCCTTGACAGTTTTCACTTTAGCCTATACAATTGATTTCAACTCACTCTCAACTATCAGTGGAACTAAAATTGTTACCAACTGGAATAAAAATAGTATTTTTCCTCTTAAGTTACTATCTTCCTTTAATAAGATGCTTTGTCACCTGTTGGTATATAACTGAAAACAACTGGATCTATTGTGATTATCATCAGATGCGTGTTGCAGAAATGTTGACAATCACTAGCCTGTTTCCTTTTCCAGTCATTCCCAGAGTTTGACCTCTTGAACTTGATATTTTATTTCTTGATTTCCTTGCACAGTTATTCTCAGTCCCTATTTTTGACTGCAGTATCTCTTCATACTTTGAAAAAGAGAAAAATGAGGAGAATACAGTGCCACTATTTTGGGAAGAAGAGATGCAGCTTCCATGATATTCTTTAATTTGAATTGATGAGATCCACTATTTTATTTGGGGAAGAAGAAAGAACATTTTTGCACTGTTCTGCATTAATACTGTATTATTCTAAAATGTATTATTGTCTTTTAGTGCCTTTCTCTTCTCCAGTACCTAGAAAATAATATGAGTTGTTGAACTGGACATCATAGGATTTGAGGAGTCCTTAATGTTCTCTGAGCTTGGTTGTTTGCTGGCAGATATTTTATTACCCAACTAGGTAACATGGTCAGTGCAATCTGATAATCGGATCTCATTAATGAGGTTACCTTCTTTAATAATGAAATGTCTGCAACCGAGTTCAAAGAGCACCAAGGACTCCACAGCCCTCATTCGCCTCCATCTCCTCCCTGCACACCCCATCCCCTTCTAATACTGATGAGGTTACCTACTTGGGTAATAAAACCTGTGCAAGCAAACAACCAAGCTCAGAAAGCACCAAAGACTTTATACTTGACCCTGAGCTACAGATATTTTCTTTGCTCTAGAGCAAAAGCCTTCAAACATAGCAAGTTTAAGACTTGTGGACTTCAACTCCCAGTATTCCTCAGCAAACATGACTGGAGGAGGAATTCTGGGAGTTGAAGTTCACAAGTCTTAAAGCTGTCAAGTTTGGAGACCCCTGGTCTAGAGGACCTACATAATAGCTTACTCACTGTGTTAACTTCCCATATGTTTATTTCATACTGTTACTTATGGAAGAAGTATGAATGGAAGGACAAAGAGCCTTGACAGAGTGCTGAAATCGGAGCCATCCTATTTATGCTCCACTGATTGGTGTTTTCCTTGCTAGCTAGTGGAGCACAGAAGGAAAATGGCAGAAAAGCTCTAAGAGAAAGTCATAACTACAAGCATTCTCACAAATCCAAATGGCGTTTTCTGATAGTAACCAAGAACAGTTGTGATAGAGGCAGAATAGGGCATTGGTAAAGAGCAGAACAGAATGCTACCACAGGATTTATTTATTTTTTTGCTGTTTCAAGGATAGGTAGACAGGATTTTAATTCAGTAGTGGAGGAAAGACCAAGGGAATACACAGGAAAGTAATTTCCCAGCTCTCTCCTTCCCATTAATTCATATACTGCCTTTATTATAGATTATATATACAATGATGAAGTACATCATACTTAATGTACATTATACTTATATGTACAATGTTAAGGCCAATCTCTTCAACACATTCTTCAGTTCAGTCTTTGTAAACAGCAATTGTTCATGCCCCACATTTCCTAGTTGTACCACGATAACTGTAATGACCTACTACATATTGACTTTACAGAAGATAATGTAGAAAAGGCACTACAGAACCTAAAACCATCCCCATCTATTGGCTCTGATGGATTATGTGCATACTTCTTAAAAAAGCTCTCCTCTGCCATAGCGGAACCCCAAAGCATTATATATGAGATATCATTCAGAACCAGCTCCTTACCAAACCGATGGTCCTTAGCTACAGTCATCCCTATCTTCAAAAAAGGTGACCCCAGCCTGGTTGAAAACTACAGACCAA